>JAVSCE010000626.1:0-34824 GCA_032199065.1 Smutsia gigantea
AGAACTTGACTCCAGCAAGTGCCTTCTTTAAATAACAGCCTCAGTGAGACAGAATTCACAATTCATCCTTTTACACCATACGTTTCAATGATTTTTAGTATATTCACAGAGCTTTGCAATCACCACCACATTCAATTTTACAACATTTTTATCACCTCGGAAAGAAACCCCATACCCATCAGCAGTCACTCCACATTTTCTCCTCTCCCTACCCCCACCCAACCTCCCAGTCCCAGGCAACCATTACTTTCCAACTTTTATAGATTTGGCAAATCTGCATAGTTCAAATAAATGGAATCATATAATATGTGGTCTTTTGTGACTGGCTCACTCCATTTAGCATAATTTTTAAAGACGTTTCATTTATGTTGTAGATATATCAGAACTTCATCCCTTTTCATGGCTGAATAACTTTCCATCATATAGATAAAATGCATTTTGTTTATCTACTCATCAGTTGATAGGCATTTGAATTGTTCATATTTTTGATTATTAGGAATAAGCTGCTAAACGTTTGTGTACATGTTTTTGTGTGGACAAATGTTTTCATTTCTTTGGCTATATACTTAGGAATTGAATTACTGTATCATATGGTTTAATATTTTATGGAATTGCCAAACTGTTTTCCAAAGCAGCTGCACCATTTTAAAATCCCATCAGCCATGTATCTGGGTTCCAATTTCTCCACATCCTCCCCAACAGTTGAGATACTTGTCTTTTTCACTATAGCCATTTTACTAGATGTGAAGTACCATATCACATGGTTTTTATTTACATTTCCTTGAAGGCTAACAACGTCAAGCATCTTTTCATGTGCTTATTGACCATCTGTACATCTTTGATGATATGTCTATTCAGACCATTTGCCCACTTTTATTTGGTTATTTGCTTTCTATTGAGTTATAAGAAATCTTTATATACTCTGGATACAAGTCCCTTGTATTGCAAAATATGATTTGCAATATTTTCTACCATTCTCTGGTTGTCTTTTAACTTTCTGGATGGTATCACTTGTATCACTTAAGTTCTTAATTTTGATTGATCCAATTTATTTATTTATTTTTGTTACCTCTCTTTTGGTGTCATATTTAAGGAATCATTTACTAACCCAAGGTTATGATGATTTATTCTTATGTTTTCTTCTAAGTTTTATAGTTTTAGCTCTTACATTTAGGTATATGATCCACTTGGAGTTAGTTTTGTATATGGTGTGAGAAAGGGGTCCAGCTTTAATCTTTAGCATGCAGATATCCAGTTACTCTGGCACCATTTGTTGAAAAGAGAATTCTTTCTTCATTAAACCATCTCAGCACCTATGACATCTTGGCATCCTTGGCACATGGGTTTATTTTTGGATCGTCAATTCTATTTCATGGGTCTATATTTCTATCCTTCTACCAAGTAGTACACTGTGTGTTTACAGCAGCTTTGTAGTAAGTCTTGAAAATGTGAATTCTGTTCTTATTTTTCAATATTGTTTCACCTATTCTGTATCCCTTGAATTTCCGTATGAATTTTTTAGGATTAGTTTGCCTATTTGCATGAGGAATCCAGCAGGAATTGGGATAGGAAGTGTGTTGAATCTGTAGATTAATTTGGGGAGTACTATCATCTTAACAATACTGAGGCTTCCAATCCATGAAAATTAAATGTTTTTCCATTTATTTAGACCTTCTTTAATTTTTGTCAATAATGTGTTTGTAGTTCTCAGAGAATAAATATAAAACAATGTGTTTTATATTTCTTTTGTTAAATTTTTTCTTAAGTATTTTATTATTTTTGATGTTATTATAAATGGTATTGTTTTCAACTTTATTTTGGATTATTTGTTGCTGATGTACAGACATACAACTGATTTTATGTATTATGTTTTAAAAATTTATCAGTTTAAATTTTTAATGTGGTACAATTTGATAGATATAACCTATATAAACAAACCTGAGGTCATCAATAAGTTTTAAGAGTATATAAAGGGGTTCTGAAGTGGCAATGTTTGAGAATTCTTGCTTTACTGAGGTATAACCAGTATATAATTAACTTCAGACATTTAAAGTGTACAAAATGAGGAATTTTTGACATATGTGTACATCTAAGGAAACCATTACCATATCAAGATAATGAACATATTCATCACCCTAGATGTTTCTTCCTGTCCTATTAATTCCATCCCTGCTCCATTCTTCCTGCCTTGTCCCTAGGCAACAACTAATTTGCTTTCTGTCACTATAGATTATTGTGCATTTTCTTTCTTTTTTTTATTAAAGTATCATTGATATAGAATCTTATGACGGTTTTACATTCACCCATATTATCAAGTCCCCCCACACACACCCCATTGCAATCACTGTCTATCAGCATAGTAAGATGCTATAGTCATTACTGGTCTTCTCCATGCTGTACCGCTTTCCCCATGACCTACCTATACTGTGATTGCAAATTATAGTGCCCCTTATTCCCCTCTCCCTCCCCATCCCCATTCCTAACCCCTCCCCTTTGGCAACCACTAGTCCTTTCTCAGAGTCTGTGAGTCTGCTGCTATTTTGTTCCTTGTTTTGTTTTATTTTTATACTCCACAAGTGAGTGAAGTCGATTAATGTGCATTTTCTAGAATTTTATATAAATAGAATCAAATACAATGTACTCTTTTTTGTCTAGTTTCTCTAAACATAGTTAAGATTCATTTTGGTGTATATCAATATTGCCATTCTTTTTATTTTTGAGGGTATTACACTGTGTAAATACACCACAATTTAGCTAGCCTTGGCTGCTGGCCGGATTAGACTATGTAATTTTGGTATGGCCCTTTTGAAGTGGGAACAGGGACATTTCTATGTGTGTAAAAAGCAAACTACTGAACTTTCAGCTTTTACAATTACTAAATAGTAGCGTCATGATTGATTTGCTTCTATCCTTGTACCAGTCCCCTTCTCCTACCCATATGTCTCACTGACTGGTTGTGGTCAAAGTAACACCCATAAAATAAATTACAGAGAAGCTATCTAAACTTGGGATCTAGGATTTGACAGACACACGGCTCCCTTTGTGCAGAGGGCAGTGGCTCTCTTTATGTGGTAGGAAAGCTTTCAGGTAGAAAGCTAGGTAGCACTGAAATGGGCCTCTGAGTGGCGTAGCAGTAACAGTGAGTGTCTTTCTCAGAATATAGGTGCTACTCAGTAACTGCTGCTGCCATAGTGGCTGCTAGAGAGAATGATCCCTTGCCTTCTTCCTAAGGTGGAGAGTTAGACATCAGAAGGAGTGGTGGAGGCAGGGGCATGCCAGTGGTGCTAGGGCCTGGAAGGAAGTGAGGTGCAAGGAAGCAATCCTATTGTGAGACTGCCCTTTGACAGGATGGACTATGCTCTAGCCCTGATAACCGTATGCATATCCATGACTGGCTTGGTGAAAAGGAAGGGCCAGTTGCTTTTTACAAAATAATTCAGCTCACAGGTTTGGAAGGGGAAAGATCATTTGTTTCTCACACAGCTGATAACAGGTTTTAGTGATAAAGGCTTAAGTCCTTTGGAAAGCAAAAAGTGTCCTTTGCATCAAACCTATCTTTTTGATAGCAGTGAAAGTTCTAGGTCCTATTTTATAAAAATTTTGTTTTCATAGGATCCTGGGATTCCCAGGGTTGTGACAGAAGATCAACAAAGCTCAATCCCAATCTCTAGCTTCTCTACCTTTAATAAAGGAAAGAGAGAAATGACAAGCCAGTTCTCACACTTCCAATTCTTTGACTCCAGACTCCATTTCTTCCCATCATTAAGAAATCACTCACCTCCCAGGAGGGAAGAAATCAAATTCCTTTGATGAGGTGTGAGCAAGTTCTGTGGTCGGTTTTACAATGCAACTTGGGAATGCAGCATATATATCAGAAGCAGGGAAGGAAAAGGTACTACATGTTGGGATCTGTAGAAACAATGAGAAAAATAGTGTATTTGTCACCAAAGTCCATTTGGAACAAAGCAGTAAAATACATTTGTAACATTTATTGTATGTGCATAAATATAATTTACTGAGCATTTTCTATGCGTTGAACAGTGTAGTAAGCAATTTACATGCATTTTCTCATTTAAATTTCATGATAATCTGATGAGGTAGGTACCATCCCCATTTTAAAGACTATGTTATCAGATTTTTTTTGTTGCCTTATTTATATTCTCTTGTTCCTCCAGCTAGTTGTGAACTCTTGGTTGGACATCATGTTATATTTGCTTTATATGTGAGGATAATCTGGCTTGGCTATTTCTTGTCTCATGACTACCAGGGTTGATGTGAAGAAAAGACCTTCCTATACAGGGACTGTTTAACTCTTTGTCATTTGCTCATTCATGCATTCATTCAGTGTTTACTGATGCCTGTTCTTCCAGTCTCTGGGCCAAGCATGAGTGAAGAGATGAAAAGAACAGTCTTTGCTTGATAGAGCTCCTCTATCTGGGACAGTCTGGAAAATATTCCTTTTCTTTGTAATTAAACTCCCTGAAAGAGTTGTCTATACTTATTATTGTCGATAATTTCCCTCTTCCCATTCTCTTTTTTCAAATGATAGACCAACGATTTTAATCTAAAAGAGTCTTTTAGTTCAATTAATGTTTCAGATTCCACACTGCAACTAAGCTTATCTTATTTAAAAACTGAGATAGAATTCATGTATTATAAAGTTCACCCTTTGAAAGTGTTCAATTTAGTGGTTTTCAGTATATTCAGAGTTGTGCATCCATTACCACTATGTAATTCCACATTTTTGTCACCTCAAAAACACCCTTAAGTTATTATAAGACACAAATATACAATGTGTTCTGTAATCTGGAAAGTACAAAACACATGTAAAGGATCACCTTTTACCTTTTAGGGTTTGCTGAGTAGAACCCTTATTGGTTAAGGATGTGAATCAGGATACATACCAGTGATCCTGGGGTCTCCACCGCACGTCTTGATTGTCTTTCTTCTTTAAAGGGTATCAAACTCTCCAAAGGGGAGATAGCAACTTTAATCTGCCCTTGGCATTCTCCACTGAAGTCTGTGATGTTGTACCAGCCACAGACAAACTGGAAGCCAGAGAGAAGTGGGGAGAGGTCCACTGAAGCAAAGCCAATCACCCTCTCCTCATCTGTGGGGGAAAGAAGAGCTGGGCAGTGTGGCTGGCATGTCCTGCCACTGAGATTAGAGGCTGCATAGAAAGAAGCTGATTCAGGGGACAGGGTGGGGTGGGAGTGGGGTTCAGTGTTCCAAAACCAACAGTGAAGACAGATAACGAGGGAGAGAGAGACTGGTAACCTCAGCCTGCTTTCACTACAATGAATTCCCCTTTTGTATATCAGGGAAAAGCTGGCAGGGTTGGGTTTTGTCCTCTTGATATTGGCAACTGGAAAACACCCCTTAAACATAAAGAATACTTGTTCGTCTCCCTATGTTAACATGTCTCAGTGATTTTCTTCAGGACAGGTGGATCTCAAAAATCTTCTGAAAGACCACCAACCTTGGAATTAGAAGGGATGGTGTTTTCCCATTTACACTTGTATGTATTCTCCCAATTTTCTATTTCATACAAATATATTTAATTAAGAACATAAGTGACACAAATCACAGAAGACAACACCCTAGAAAAGGAGCATAGGGTACAAAATGAACTTAGGCTTAGGCTCGTAATGGGGGCTGCCATTAACGCCTGAGAAGACCCCTTCTTGGTTGAACAAGCTACCAGGAGATGACCTATGTTCTCAGACTTACTGCTTCTTATTCCTCATTTCTGACATGAAAGTGGCTGGGGACAAATAGGCCCCTACCACTCCACAAGTTTTTGTTTTACATAGGTTCCATTCGCAACACTGAATATCCATGGCTGTCTCTACCAAACATGAACAAAGTTCTGTTTTCAATTTGCTAAAGAAACCAAGGAATGCAAATTTTCAGGAGGAGTCATTAGTGTCCCAGTTCCTTGTGCACACTGCTGGTGACACTGAACGCTTTACATACTGTCTAGCATTTGTCAGCACACTTGCTCTTATTTAGTCTGGGACTTACCTAAAAGCTGAGACCAGGTATTGCTCACTATATGTTCCCTACACTCTCCACAGCTGGCAGAATATCTTCCCATGTCATGAGGAACTTGATGAACACCCTCTGAGAGCACAAGTTAACTGGCCACTATAGAGGGGGGCAAAGCAGCAGTGTGCCACAACAGCAAATCTGAGCTACTGAAAACACATCACTAACTCCTGGAGCCTCAAGTCTCATGCATATAAAATGAGAAGCACTGAACCGTATTAAGATTTCCTTCAACTTGGACAGTCTTAGATTCTAGGAATACTTCAAAAGTTGTGTTCCCCAGAGAAGGGGTCAAATAATTCTTATCCACTAGGGGTAAAGAATGATGGCTCAACCCATTAATTTGCACTCACTCCAAATTGTTAAAGCTTGGCAAAGAAAACTAATTTCGCTTTATTTGGTTAATGGAGATGTAACCTGTTCTTGATATACTGTAACTTCAGGTAACTGCACTTTGGGGGTTCAGCCTAACATGAAAGCGCTACATTGAGAAATATGGCTAAGTCTAACTTGGGAGAAAAACAATGGCTTTGAAGAGTTAGATTTAGCAGGACAACCCACCATTCTCTGTTTGCAGTTTTATGTTCTAGTGATCTTGAACTTTCCTCATACTCTTTTTTTACTCCAGATTTGTGTACTTGCTATTCCCTCTGACTGCACTATGTCACACCCCTTCATTTCTCAGCTGAGGTATGTACCAGGAAGCCTTTCTGACATCATCCTAAGTTTGGTTTAGATGTGCTCTATCAGAGCACCTGTATTTGCCTAATCATATTATCCTGTAATTGTGTTGCCCACTGGACTTTAGCTCTGTGAGGACAGACACCATGTCCTGCCTTATGTTACCTTTATAATCTAGCACTTAGCATAGTGGCTGGCACAGAGGAGGAACTCACATATTTAGTGAACACAGGTGGGTCTGGTTTGAATCCCTTTTGCAATAGATTTGCTGAGTCTGTGTGGAAAGCACAGAGTTAAGGGAAAAGAGGCATCTACATACACGGAATGACAGAGCTAGATCAGCAGCGTCAATGGTCTGGGTGTTTCCCTCATCTCTATTTATGGCAGAGTTTATAGGATTCTTAGTAGGGGTCCTGGAAGGTAGGGAATGTAGTTTATTCTCTATATCCAACAGCCCTAGCACAGCAGCTGACATACAGTGGGCCTAATAAAATAGCTCCATTCATTAAGCACCAACTATGCGCCAAACACTTTATATATAGTAACTCTAATCCTTACAAAAATGCTCTAGGGCAGGTACTATTATCCTAATTTTATAGACAAAGAAATAAAAGGCTCAAAGAAGTAAAGTGAGGAGATTCAAGGAGCGGGGAGGGGTTGGAAGCTTGGGATTGCTGAGCGCATAGCCCTGGAGATCTGCTTTGTGAGCGGAAGACTATATTGTGTGGTGCTCTGGACGTTGGGGAGCTTGGATGGGCAGAATGCTTGGGAGACTGACATTCCGGCCGTTTGTGGAGAGGGGGATCCACATCCAGCCGCTCTGTGTCAGAGGAGGGGCGGGCAGTCTAAGAGGCTTCCTAGCAGCGAGAGGGCTGCTGAAGGGGCAGAGTTTGCATGGAGACTGCTGTACAGGAGAAGGGAGAGCTGGACAAGGTTGTCTGGGCACGTTCTGCCCAGCTGGTTGGGAACTTTGAGGAGCTTCAGGCGCTCCGTCCCCCTGGCTGCCTACTCAGCTCCAAGGCCCCCCACAGTGACAAGCAGCCTGCTGCACTTTCCTCCTAGCCTGCCAGCACCAGTTCACAACCTGGCAGTCACTGTACTGGTGTCAGGCCAGCCAGAGGGAGGCCCCGCCTACAACAGCTAGAGATGCAAAGCACAGAGGCTTACACATGTGTTCTTGGCCCACTGGCTCTGACACTGGAGACAGGCACCACACACGGGAATCAGGAAACAGATCATTCCTCACCCCAGGCACAAGCTCCGCTCCCCTTGACCCCCAACCTCACTCTAGGGGCTGAGCAGCTCCAGAGACTGGAGTTTCTGTGCACTAGTGGGCACCACACAGAAATATGAAATGTCAAAAGAACATGGTTCAGACCAAAATCTCACAAACCCCAGAAAAAGGCCAAATGAAACTGAACTCACCAATCTTCCTGAAAGAGAGTTCAAAATAAAACTTATAAACATGCTTATGGAGGTACAGAAAAATATTCAAGAACTTAGGAACGAATTTAACTCGGAGATTCAATCATTAAGAAATTCCATATCTGAAATGCACCATACAATGCAGGGATTTAAAAGCAGATTAGATGTAGTAGAAGAGATGGTAAACGGAAAAGAAATTAGAGAAGAGGAATACAAAGAAGCTGAGGTATAGAGAGAAAAAAGAATCTCTAAGAATGAAAGAATATTGCGAGAACTGTGTGACCAATCCAAACGGAACAATATTTGCATTATAGCGGTACCAAAAAAGAAGAGAAAGAAAAAGGGATAGAACGTGTCATTGAGGAGGTAATTCCTGAAAACTTCCCCAATCTGGGGAAGGAGATAGTCTCTCAGGCCATGGAGATGCACAGATCTCCAAACACAAGGGACCCAAGGAAGACAACATCAAGACATATAATAATTAAAATGGCAAACAAATATCAAGGATAAAGACAGACTTTTAAAAGCAGCTAGAGAGAGAAAAAAGATCACATACAAAGGAAAACCCATCAGGCTATCATCAGACTTCTCAACAGAAACCTTACAGGCCAGAAGGGACTGGCATGATATATTTAATGCAATGAAGCAGAAGGGCCTTGAACCAAGAATATTTAACCCGGCAAGTTATCATTTAAATTTGAAGGAGGGATTAAACAATTTTCAGATAAGCAAAAGCTGAGAGAATTTACCTCCCACAAACCACCTCTACAGTGCATTTTGGAGGGATTCCTATAGATGGAAGTATTCCTAAGGATAAATAGATGTCACCCAAGGGATAGATAAAGAGTACAGAATAGGATTCATAACATACAAAGAATGGAGGAGGAAGAAAAAGGAGGGAAAAAAAAGACCCTTTAGGTTGTGTTTGTAATAGCATACAAAGTGAGTTAAATTAGACTGTTAGAAGTAAGGGAATTACCCTTGAACCTTTGGTAACGACGAATCTAAAGCCTGAAATAGCAATAAGTACGTACCTATCAGTAATCACCCTAAATGTAAATGGTCTGAATGCACCAATCAAAAAACACAGAGTTACTGAATGGATAAAAAAACAAGACCCATCTATATGCTGCCTACAAGAGAATCACTTCAAACCCAAAGACATACACAGACTGAAAGTAAAGGGATGGAAAAAGATTTCATACAACTAATAGTGAGAAAAAAGCAGGAGTTGAAGTACTTGTATCAGGCAAAATAGACTTCAAAACAAAGAAAGTCACAAGAGACAGAGAAGGACATTACATAATGATAAAAGGGTCAGTCTAACAAGAGGATATAACTATTATAAATATCTATTCGCCCAACACAGGATCACTTACATATGTGAAACAAATATTAACAGAATTAAAGGGGGAAATAGAATGCATGCATTCATTTTAGGAGACTTCAAACACCACTCACTCCAAAGGACAGATCAACCAGACAGAAAATAAATAAATAGACAGAGCCACTGAACAACATATTAGAACAGATGGACCTAATGGACACCTACAGAACACTCCATCCAAAAGCAACAGGATACACATTCTTCTCAAGTGCACATGGAACATTTTCAAGAATAGATCATATATTAGGCCACAAAAAAACCCCTCAGTTAATTCAGAAAGATTGAAATTGTACCAACCAGCTTCTCAGATCACAAAGGTATGAAACTAGAAATAAATTACACAAAGAAAATGAAAGAGCCCACAAACACATGGAGGCTAATAACATGCTCCTAAATAATCAATAGATCAATGACCAAATAAAAACAGTGATTAAGCAATGTATGGAGACAAATGACAACAATAATTCAACACCACAAAATCTGTGGGACGCAGTGAAGGCCATGCTAAGAGGGAAATATATTGCAAAACAGACCTACCTCAGAAAAGAAGAACAACCCCAAATGAACAGTCTAAACTCACAATTAATGAAACTAGAAAAAGAAGAAAAAATGAGGCCCCAAGTCAGTAGAAGGAGGCACATAATAAAGATTAAAGCAGAAATAAATAACATTGAGAAGAATAAAACAAAGAAAGAATCAATGAAAGCAGGAGCTGGTTCTTCGAGAAAATAAACAAAGTAGATAAGCCCCCAGCCAGACTTAGCAAGAATAAAAGAGAGTCTACAAACATAAAAAGAATCAGAAATGAGAAAGGAAAAATCACTACAGACACCATAGAAATACAAAGAATTATGATAGAATACTAGGAAAAATTATATGGTAACAAATTGGATAACCTAGAAGAAATGGATGACTTTCAAGCATAATACAACCTTCCAAGGCTAACCCAGGAAGAAACAGAAAGTATGAATAGACCAATTACCAGAAAATAAATTGAATTGGTAATCAAAAGTAACTAAGAACAAAACTCCTGGAGCACATGGTTTCACTGCTGAATTTTATCAAACATTTAGTGAAGATGTAATACCCATCCTCCTTAAAGTTTTCCAAAAAGTAGAAGAGGAGGGAATACTCCCAAAGTCATTCTACGAGGCCAACATCACTGTAATACCAAAACCAGGCAAAGACACCACAAAAAAAGAAAGTTACAGACCAATATCCCTGATGAACATAGATGCCATACACTCAACAAAATATTAGCAAACTGAATTCAAAAATACATCAAAAAGATCACCCATCATGATCAAGTGGGATTCATCCCAGGGATGCAAGGATGGTACAACATTCAAAAATCCATCAACATCATCCAGTACATCAACAAAAAGAAGGACAAAAAACACATGATCATCTCCTTAGATGCTGAAAAAGCATTGGATAAAATTCAACATCCATTCATGATAAAAACTATCAACAAAATGGGTATAGAGGGCAAGTACCTCAACATAATAAAGGCCGCATATGACAAACCCACAGCCAACATTATACTTAACAGCGAGAAGCTGAAAGCTTTTCCTTTACGATTGGGAACAAGACAAGCATGCCCACTCTCCCACTTTTATTCAACATAGTTCTGGAAGTCCTAGCCATGGCAATCAGACAACACAAAGAAATAAAAGGCATCCAGATTGGCAAAGAAGTCAAACTGTCCCTGTTTGCAGATGACATTATATTGTACATAAAATACCCTAAAGAATCCACTCCAAAACTACTAGAACTAATATCTGAATTCAGTAAAGTTGCAGGATACAAAATTAATACACAGAAATCTGTTGCATTCTGATACACTAATGCAGAACTAGCAGAAAGAGATTTCAGGAAAAGAATTCCATTCACAATTGCATCAAAAAGAATAAAATACCTAGGAATAAACCTAACCAATGAAGTGAAAGACCTATACCCTGAAAACTACAAGACCCTCTTAAGAGAAATTAAAGAGGACACTAATAAATGGAAATTCATCCCATGCTCTTGGCTAGGAAGAATTAATATTGTCAAAATGGCCATCCTGCCTAAAGCAATCTACAGATTCAATGTAATCCCTATCAAAATACCAACAGCTTTCTTTAATGAACTAGAGCAAATAGTTCTAAAATTCATATGGAATCACAAAGGACCCCGAATAGCCAAAGCTATCCTGAGAAGGAAGAATCAAGCAGAGGGAATTACGCTCCCCGACTTCAAGCTCTATTACAAAGCCACAGTAATCAAGACAATTTGGTATTGGCACAAGAACAGACCCATAGCCCAGTGGAACAGAATAGAGAGCCTAGATATAAACCCAAGCATATATGGTCAATTAATATATGATATAGGAGACATGGATATACAATGGGGAAATGACAACCTCTTCAACAGCTGGTGTTGGCAAAACTGGGAAGCTACATGTAAGAGAATGAAACTGGATTATTGTCTAATCCCATACACAAAAGTAAACTCAAAATGGATCAAAAACCTGAATGTAAGTCATGAAACCATAAAACTCTTAGAAGAACACAGGCAAAAATCTCTTGGACATAAACATGAGCAACTTCTTCATGAACATATCTTCCCAGTCAAGGGAAACAAAAGCAAAAATGAACAAGTGGGGCTATATCAAAGTAAAGAGCTTCTGTACAGCAAAGGACACCATCAGTAGAACAAAAAGACATCCTACAGTATGGGAGAATATATTTATAAATGACATATCCGATAAGGGGTTGAAATCCAAAATATATAAAGAGCTCACGCACCTCAACAAACAAAAAGCAAATAAGCCAATTAAAAAATGGGCAGCGGATATGAAGAGACAGTTCTCCAAAGAAGAAATTCAGATGGCCAACAGGCACATGAAAAGATGCTCCACATCGCTAATCATCAGAGAAATGCAGATTAAAACCACAGTGAGATATCACCTCACACCAGCGAGGATGGCCAACATCCAAAAGACAAACAACAAGAAATGTTGGCGAGAATGTGGAGAAAAGGGAACCCTCCTATACTGCTGGTGGGAATGCAAATTAGTGCAACCACTGTGGAAAGCAGTATGGAGGTTCTTCAAATAACTCAAAATAGAAATACCATTTGACTCAGGAATTCCACTCCTAGAAATTTACCGTAAGAATGCAGCAGTGCAGTTTGAAAAAGACATATGCATGCCTATGTTTACTACAGCACTATTTACAATAGCCAAGAAATGGAAGCAACCTAAGTGTCCATCAGTAGATGAATGGATAAAGAAGATGTGGTACATATACACAATGGAATATTATTCAGGCATAAGAGAAAACAAATCCTACCATTTGCAACAACATGGATGGAGCTAGAGGGTATTATGGTCAGTGAAATAAGCCAGGCGGAGTAAGACAAGTATTGAATGATTTCACTCATCCGTGGAGTATAAGAACAAAGCAAAAACTGAAGAAACAAAACAGCAGCAGACTCACAGAACCCAAGAATGGACTAACAGTTACCAAAGGGAAAGGGACTGGCGAGGATGGGTTTGAAGGGAGGGTTAAGGGGGGAAAAGGGGCATTAGGATTAGCACACATAATGTAGCGGGAGGGGGGGGCACGGGAAAGGCAGTATTTACAGAGAAGACAAGTAATCATTCTACAGCATCTTACTAAGCTGATGGACAGTGATTGTAATGGGGTGTGTAGGGGGGACTTGATAATAGGGGTTCTAGTAACCATAATGTTGTTCAAGTGATTGTACATTAATGATAGCAAAATAAAAAAATTTTGAAAAAAAGAAAGAGGTAAAGTGATTTGATTTACTTCAGGTCACACTGTTGGTTAATGGCAGAGCCAAGGTTTGAATCCTTGTATGTGTAATACCAAAGATTTTTGTTGAATTAAGTGTTGAATTGAGGTAAACCCTTGTTTGCTTGACAATCTCTGGAGTACTTTAGAGAGAAGCAGAGAATAGAAAGCAAGACAGGAGTGGGGAGTCTAGATAAAACACCAAGGATTACTTGTGTCGATTCAGAGAGACCTGACTTAAGATCAGTTACCGCTGTATCTATGAGGTTAGGCAGGAGTGGGGAACACAGTGAGTGAATACAAGGTAGCAGCATGGGATGAATCATCAAAACCAGATCACTGCGTCATTCCCAAGCAGGAGCAGAGGAGGAGAGAGAGGTTAAGCCCATACCCTTATGGCTGACTACTCTCAGGTCTTTATCAGGCTTTGGGGTTAGCTCTGAAACTCACCCCTGGCAAACACCAACTGTGATGCTGCAGAGCAGATGACTCAGAGCAACTGAAGGCTGGGAAACCAGGCCCTAGCAGGGGCGTTAAAGGAGGTAGATTTATAGGAGGGATTTAGTGCGACAAAATTTTCCAAGTCTAGGAGCTGGTGTCCTCATATGCCATCCAATCTTACCAGCAGGGTGAAGTACAAACAGTGAAGGCTACAGCCAGTCAGAACTGGGTTTGAATTCTGGCTCCATCAGCTAATAGGTGTGTGACCTCAGCCAAGGCACTGAACTTCCTTGTGACTCAGTTTTACAACTATGAAGTTGAACTAAGTATATTTTTACCTTGCAGGATTAGAGATGTTTGCAAAGCTCTTAGCACACTGCTGTTCACTAACAAAAACAATACAAACTGAGACGGTGTTTACTAAGTATCAGGCACTCATTTAGTTCCCCTGAAGCCCTATGAGGGAGGTTACTGTTATTATCCCTATTTTATAGATAAGGAAACTGAAGCACAGAGAAGTTAAGACATTCACCCAAAGTCACCCTACTTTGTAAGGGGCAGAACTGTATATGAATCCAAAAAGTATGGGTTCAGAATGTGTGCTCTTAATGCTATTGTATTATGTCTCTTAAGAAATGGTAGCTGAGTAAAGCTAGGTTCAAGGATCACGATGTTAGCACTTTGGTACTGGGGAGGTTCTTAAAACAAGAAGGGACAAGTTGTCAGACTCTAGTCTTGCATAATGCCTGAAATACTTGGGTCTTGGTTTAAGCCAGAGTTGACAGAAGCCATAACATCATACAAAAGGGAGGAAAAATCACTTGTGTTTGCTGGGCTGTATATTACGATTGTTGAGATACAATTGGAAAGAATCAAATATACTTGGATTTCTGCACGAAGCAGATAGTCAAACAAAATGATATAATTTCTAAGGACTTTAATTTCATAGGAGAATAATGTGGCATTCTGTGGAATTCCTTCCAAACACACGTGTTCCCAGTACCTTCAGTGCCATGGTTTCACTTGGTTAAAAAGAAAACAAGATTGGCAAATTGTCAAGGTTATGAGTTTATTTTTACAACCAAATAGATATTCATAGAATAGTTCATACCTCCTTTATGCCAAACTTTGAACACCAGAGTTTGTTGGGGGTCCAAAAGAAGCTCTTTTGATAGCCTATTAAGAAAAACAACCACCATAAATTAACTGTATAGGAAGCTTCTATAGTATGAAACTTAGATTTCAAGGATATCTTTGCAAAGCATTTTCCTAAAACTTTTATTTCATCTTTATGTTCATCTTCTGTGATATGTTTTTACTTTCACAGTTAAAATGAGAGGATGGAAGCCCAGAGAGCAGTAACTTGCCAAGACTTGAAATCAGGCCTCCCCTCCTATAGTACTTCCCACCCTCGCCCAAACAGCATCTGCCATGTTCAAACTCTATTTCTCAAGACAAGGAAGGGGGTGTGGAAAGGGAGTTTCTTGTGAACAGGTTTACTGGAGTAGGTGAGAATTCTTCTTATGTTGTGGGGAGAAAGCAGGGAATGGTGAGAAGGGAGGGCAAGGGGAAAAAGAACACTTACTGAGTGCCTACCTTGGGCCAGGCATGGTGCCAAGTATTTGATAAACATGTAATCTGTACATTATTATTATTATTATCATCCTTATTTAAGAGTATAAAACTGGGCTCAGAGAGATGAAATGATTTGCTCAAGGTAACTAAGAATCAGTAAGTGGCAGGGCTGGGATTTGAACCTAGTTTGCCCGACTCCAAAGCCACAGGGCAGAGGCAAGTCACCAAAATAAGAAAAGTGCTTAACCATCATACCAGATAAAGAAGTTGTGGGATTCAATGAGCACCTTTAATACTTCTTATATGAAGTAAATTATGCAGTTATAAATCATGAAGATTTGGGAAATTTCAAACCAGGTACCACTGTTCCAAATGAGCAAGATGGAGATCCAGGGAAAACCGAGAGCCTTAATTTCCTTCCCTAGACACCACTGGGCAACTGAAGAAAGCCTACTTCAAGAAAATGAGAGGTATTGTGCTACAGTGAAATGAATACTGTATTAAAGATTTAGATTCCACATGGGGGTCAAAATACCTACCTTTGAATTCCAGTTCTACTAATATCACCTGAGTGACCCTGGGCACTCAGCTTCTTTGAGCCCTGGTTTTCTTACCTGTAAACGGGATATTGTGTACCTACAAGGTTGCTAGGAGCATCACATGAAACAACTGTGATAAGGGAATTGTAAACAGTACCATTACTCATTTTTCTTCTAATCTTGCCTCTGCTACCAACAGACTATGTAACCTCCCTTGCCACAGTCTCAACTGTAAAGTGAGGGGATGAAATTAGGAAACTGCTAATGTCCCTTCATCAAGTTTGCCAAGTTATGTTCTGAATGAACAAATCACCTTCACTACGAAGTTCAACCTCTGGTCTCCTGCCTAAGGCAGATTTGATATTTTAGATAAAATGCCCTGGCCGCTATGGCCAGAATCTGTCTAATTTCCAGTAGCTCACCTCAGACAGTAACTGAGTTGTCACTGAAGTTTTAGCTCCTGACTCAGCTCAGCCTCTCAAATTTCAAAACACTAAACATGTGAGCAACAGATCGGACTCAGTTAGGTACATAAACACTAAGAAAATAGCAGATGAGACACTCTGTGGTGTGGCTAGTGTTGGTGCACAAGAATTAAACTCTATAAAAGATTATGCTGCATAAAGGTAATGGTAACAAGAATTAGTAACAGAGCTCACACTTTTATGGGCCCAGCACGCTTCCGCTGCTAGAGCTCACACTTTTAATAACGATGTAACAGGTAACAGAAGAAAAGGGAGGAGTCCCGCACCCAGCCCCAGGCCTCTATGCCTGCCCCTGCCCCACCGCAACATGTCAGGACTCCAAATTCCAAAGGGGATCTAACATTTGTTGTGTACCTGCTATGTACCATGAGGTAATTTTCCTAAATGTCATCTAATTTGGACTTCACAATAACCCTGTAAAAATCACCCCCACTTTACAAAGCTAGTAAATGACAGAGATGGGTCTGGAGGCCAAGCCTCTCTAGTTCCAAATCCCATCCTCTTTCTATTGTATCAAAAATCTTTTCCAAGGATTTATAACCCATAGCCTTTCCTGAGATTAGTTCCCTCTGCCTTCTTCATCTAGATACTTGTTTATATTCTTCGACACTTAGCTGAGGTGTTGGCCTAAATAGTCTTTACGAGATCCACACATCCCTTTTCACAACTCTTACAGCACTTGCCACATTCTTTTGGTCGTTTTCCCAGGCAGGGCATGAACACCTCAATAGCAGGGAACGTCTTAATCATCTCTAATTTCCAATGCCTACAACACAGCAGAGGTATCTAAGAGGTCCTCACTGAAAAAATTTTGAACTATACTGAGCAGTTAAAAAACACCACAACAAAACTTTTAAGCCACTGCTAGCTGTGAATTAATAAGCACTAGGATAAAATAATTGCTTCCCAGGTCTGCTCAATATTGTCCTTGATCTGAGTTTGTCTCTTGGAACAAAAATTCTGGAAGGCGGATGGAGTGCATCATTAAATACAAACCTTGATTGACGTTGAAAATTCCAGATGGGGGAATCTGTGTTTTCAACCACTTGGGTGTAGACAGGAGATGGCTCATCAGCTGTTGTAAAGGACACACAACAACTGGGTATCAATACTTTTCGCTTTGTCAAGGGGCTCCCTGAAACAGAACAGAGTGGAATAGCTGTACTTTAGGGTACCAAAATGAACGTGCTGGAAGCCTCCCATTATACGGCTATAAGCTGGGTCATTCCTGGCCCTCTCCTACCTTGAGCTACACCCTGAAATGTTTCCAGTGTTCTTCCTACTCCTGAAACTGTCCTTTCAAGGCTCAGTTCATAAACATTCCAGTGAGAAATGATTTCTCCTATCTCCTTGTACTTTATGGGATAAATGGATTGAGAGGCAAAAGATGAAACTGCAAAGAGCCCTAGACTTAAAAGTCAGATGAACAATCATCAGCTCTGACACATACACTCTGTGTGACCCTTGGGTAAGGCCTATCTAGGCCACACCTTCCTCAAATGGGGCATATGATACTTACATCCTCTAAGATATTGTTAGGATTAAAAATAAAGAATAAAAGTAGGCAACACTTATATATCACTTACTGTGTGCCAGTAACTGTTCTAAGTACTATATAGTAACTTATTTAATCCTTATAACTGACTTATGAGGTAAGTATTATTATTATTCCCATTATATAAATGAAAAACTGGGATACAGAGAGATTAAATATTTATTAAGTGGTCATGCATCTATGAAGTGATAGAACTGACAGTCAAATTCAAACACTTTGGCTCTAGAGTCCAAGCTCTCAGCCATCTTCCAAACTGCCTCTCTCAGAGTTAGCAAATGCAAAACACTGAGTACAATGCTGTTAATTTTTACAAGATCAAGTTTCTCTCTTAAAACAACGTAGATAGCTGGTGAAACCAGATAGTCTAATTGAGCTGTCCAACAAGGTAACCACCAGCCAAACGTGGCTATTTAAACTTTAAATTAATGAAAATTAAGTAAGATGAAAAATTCCATTCTTTAGTCCCACTAGCCACATTTCAAGTGCTCAGCAGCCACATGTGACTAGTGGGGACCATATCGGACAGTAAAGATACAGAGCATTTCCATCACAGTACAAAGTTCTTTGGCACAGTGCTGAGTAATAGAGACTCTACATCATATAGACTCGACATACCCCACAAAAACCCTTTCAGCTCTAAAATGCTATGAATCTCAGGATTACAGATAAAGGGATGAGAAGAGAAAAGAATAGAAATAAAAGAAGTATGTCATAAATATAATTTATGTAAATCAGAGGAACAAATTCTGTATGTGGGTTTTAACTGGTTTGTCTTCTTTCTACCTGTCTAGCTCAAGGTTTCCCCAAATCCAAACACCTGCCTCATCATGAAGATGAAGTTAATATTTGAGACTCAAACCTGCTCCTTCTCTATCTGGTTGCTCCTTTTAGTAACTATGTATCCAAAGACCTCAGGCTGTCCCTGTGGACAGAAAGAAATCTGGTGAACAAATTCTTATTCAGGACCTGGTGATTTTACTCCCCTCCCCCAGCAGTGTACCATTTAATAAACAGTCTACAGAAGATTTAATAAGTAGCCCATAAAAATATTCTAGCATCATCTACTCGGAGAAGCCTCTCTTGACTCTCTAGACAGAATCACTGAACTTTACACCCCCCGTTAGGTCTCCCCAACTTCAGCTTTCTCTTAGGGAAACAGAAGTACCTGTAGCTTTGCTTTGATGTATTTTTCTCAACCAAAAGAATTCCCATCAGAGCAGACCAGTTCTTTTCAAACTTTCCCATGAAAGTAACAACCCAGATTAAAGAAAACATTAAACTCTGGAGAATGAGGATTTCTGTTGTTTTGAAAGGGCAATAATTAAGTGTGGTATCTATTAGCAGGCTTGTATTTTATCTAAAAATTCATGAGCATTTTATATTACCTTCTATTATACAGCCCTAGTGTGTCTGAACTAAAAAATTTTTGTCCCTAAATCTTGGGGAAAAATTGCCATGCTATGTTACTTAATCTTGTGATTTCCAGTACCTCAGAGCACACAGACTGGACAGCATTACTTTTTAGTCCTTACTGGGGATAATTAATAAAGAAAGAAAATGAGTGATGAGGAGAGAAAAGGGAATGGAGATTTTGCAAGGAGGCCCTGGGAAAAGAGAATTGCAGAGCAAGAAAGAATGCTAGCCCTAAAAGTAGGAATTGGTGGTATCTGTAAGGCAGGAGGGAGCTGAGACATGTACAAGAGCTGCCAATGAGGCAGAACCCGGAGAAAGGCTGAACCAGCAGGCAGAAAACCCTTAGAATCAGAAAAGCACTGAAGATACAGAGAACTATATGAGCAACAAAATAAAAGAATAAACCATTGGCCACAACATGGCAAAACCAGTTTACAAGCATATTCTTGAAAGAGCATGAAAAAGTTATTCTCATAAAACAGCAGTAAGCAAAGAATAATTAGTAGAAATCAATAATATAGTACTCACCACTACAAATGTAAAATATATAGCATAGCACTAATAGTACCTTTATCTAGTGAGCTATCTTCTTAAAGACTGAATAAAACTAAGCAGTACTTACATGATGACTTGCTCGGCATCCACTGCCATCTAATTTTATCATATTGTATTCCTTTATTACAGTGATTGAAAAGGTCAAAATTCCATTTCCTAGACTCTTTGGCAGCTACAGTCTGGATGCAAATTGGCTTCTACCAATTAGATGCCATAACAACAGACTTCAAAGGCAGCCAGGAGGCAGAGGACATCTGACTCTTCCTTTTGCTTCTGCTACTAGCAAGGATGACACTGAGTTTTCTGCTCCAGGGTTTGGGCCCTGGGTGCTGGGAGGCCCTGGGTAATAGTGATGATGAGAGTTTCTGATCACTAGACTATAGTTTTGGCACTGTGTTCTGAACTTAAAAGATCCAGTGGCTCTTTCTTGAAAGTTTAGCCTAGAGTCCACTCCTCTAGCCTTTCCAGTGACCTAAAGTACCTTAATATTCTGTATTAAACTTTCTGTTTACAATGGCCAGGGTAGGTTCTACTTCATACAATTGGACACTCCCTGACACAGCTTTCATCTCTCTCAACCTCACCACTCTCTCTCTTTCTTTCCTTAGTAGGCTCAAGTTTCTCAACAGATTTCTTCTAATAAATCATCATGGCTCAGGAGAGAGAATCTGTGTTTAAGTTGGCAGTGCCCACAGTATTCTACAATAATCCGTGTATCTGTATTTCCCTCACTAAACTAAGAGTTTTTTGAATGCACGGAGTAGGCCCAAGGCCCTTACCAAGGTTTGCAGACTCCCCACTTCCCTTCCTCCACAGACGGTTGCCAGGTTTGGAGAAAAGAGAGAAGCTACCTTGTCTGTTTGCAGTACGTACCAGCAGAGGAGAGCGACATCTGTTCAGGAAAGCTCTGAGAAAGAGATCAGTAGAGTGAACTAAGTATGGTTCTGAGAGACAGGACTCCTAGGTTCCTGCACATTCTGCCACTGATTTAGTGTGACATGTTGGGTACGGCTCTCTGGTGTCAGTCTTCTCATCTAAACATGTGCTCTGAAATCACTCCCCACAATAAAATTGTTTAACTCTAGATGTACAGCAATACTGTTCAGATCTCTCATACCTTTACCTCCCACTCCCCTGCCTCCTTTCAGGTTTGTTAATTTTGAAGCTACTATTTGCTAAAGGCCTTGAAACAAAATTACTATTTTGACTTTGGAAGAAAATTGTTCCCTACTGAGTCTTGAACAGAAATACTATCAGCCAAAGCTTTCTCTAATAAAAGTATCCAAGAAGCTGTTTTCAGAACCAGAACCACAGAAGTTCAAAGCCACTTTGGGTGTAACTTCACTGAGGAGAAGGCTCATAATTCAGGGCTGTTTATGAATCCTCTGCAGCTTTGTATTAAGGAGCCACTTGCTTACCTCCTCAAGGAAGAAGCTTCTAAGACATGACAGGGATAGACAGAGAACACTGCTGAAGGCTGGAGAAAAGTCTATGTGGCTATTAAGGAAGCATTTACATGATTTTCACAAAAGCTTGGAAAGTTAAAGCTAACTCACAGAGAGTGGCATATGCTGCCCTCAGTTCCATATTTTTAGATGAGAGCTGAAGAGAATCTTAAGAGGTGATCTTGTGGGACTATCACATTTTACAGTTGAGGAAAAGGGATATGGGTTACTCAAAGTCACAAAGCAAGTTTACAACTTACCTGGGGCCAGAACCCAGTCCTCTGACACCCATTCCAGAACTGTTTCTGACACTGTCACTTGGAAGACACGTTTCAGAAGCTGACTGGCAGTCTGTGCTCTCAGGGCCTGGCACGATGCCTGACTAACACACAAACGACTGTGGGAGGAAGTACTAAATGCACCTATCACTGAAAGGTGGGAACAGACACCTCTAAAAGTCAGATGTCCCCCTGATGCTTGCTTTTCCTTGGCTAAACAGAAAGTGGCCAAATAAGTGACTTACAGATTTGTAACTCATGTCATAAATGTGAGAGGTATTAAGTATCATATTCACAAACAAGAGGACATTGTGTTTGCTTAGCTGCATCATGATGGTCAGGGTGCTGGGATACAGAAATACACAATACACAGCCCCTGTCCCTAAGGAACAGACAGACTAATGGAGAAACACATTAACGGACACTTTCAATATAGAGTAATAAATTATATGAAGGAGGAAAACTGGGGAGGGGGTGGTGGTATGGGGATGTTTGGGGAACATGGAGTGTTTCTGCTAATGGGATAGTCAGTAGGCTTCAAAGTGTTGGTATCACTTAAGTATATTCTCGAAGGATGAGGAGCAAGTTAAAAAGAGGAAAAAGGCATTCTAGGTAGAGGAGATAGCATGGCCAAGTCTTGGTAGTAGGAGAGAGAATGGGGTATTGGCAAAATGCAAATTGCTGGATGTAAGAAGTGGTGAGAAATGTGGTAGAAAAGACTGATTAGGTGGCATGAGTGGACCTTTGTGTGCTATGTCACGAAGACTGCTGGTGATACAAAGCCAAAAAAGTATTTTAAGTGGAGAGAGATCAGACTTGTTGACCAGACATATAACCTTGGTGGCAGAATGAAAAAAATATTCAAAAAGGATATTGGAAGCAGCAACTACCTAGAGGGCTATCCCATTAACCCAAGTTTCTGAGGCCTAAACAAGCAAGGTGGCAGTGAGAATGGAGAAGAGATAACAGACATTTTCTGTGTAAGAGGCCATTGACCCTATACCCTGTGTTGAAAACAGTGGAAACTTACTAAGTATTTGTTGACTAAATCTATTAATCCCTGTGACTTACTCTCTGCTAAATTCCCCATAAGCAACTTGCCTGCAGGAGAGGCAAAGTAGGACATCAGCAAAGGTGCAAAGGAGGAGGTGGCACTGAGCGAGGCTGGCGAACCCACCCACCTCCTCATTTAACAAATATTTGCTATTTATTATGTATTAGATGCAGTTCTAGGTGTTGGGGATTTAGTAGTTAATAAAACAAACAAAAATCCCTGTTTCTGTTCTTCTAGGAAAGACAGAAAAATAAACAAAATCCACTGTTAAAGGCTACAGACAAAAATAAAGCAGGAAAGAGGGATAGAAAATGTTGAGGAGGGGCTATGATTTTATTTTTTGTTTTATTTTTTTGCAATTTTAGGTAAGTAGCCAAGGAAGGCCTCACCAAGAAAAAGTGATTTCACTATAGGCATGCCAGAAATGAAGAATATTCCAGGCAGAGGAACATCAGATTCAAAGGCTCCAAAGAAGGGGCCTGCCTATATTCAATAAAAAGCAAAGATGGGCCAGTGTGGTTGGAACAGGGTGAATGAGGGGAAGGACAGAATGCCAGGAGGAATTTGGTGGCTGGGAAAGGGGAAAGGAATCTAGGCTAAGAAAGGTACATGAACAAAGCTGTGGTGGTGAGGGAAAGGAGGCAAGCACTGCTGGAGGAAGTCACCACTGGACTGTCCCCAGCCACTTTAACGGATCAATCACTATCACAATCCCCAACACCTGCTGTAAGCAAACACAGAACATATACTTTCCAATTTCAATGTCTTTGTTCAAGTTGAAATAGTCACTTGGAATTTCATTCCCATCTTTCTGAAATCCTATTCATTCTAAAAAGTTCTCCTAATTTCTTAGACATATCTGACTTCTCTGTTTCTAAACTCTCTAACCACTGTATGTTGTATTACCCTTTTGGCCCTCAGAGCATGCTGTTTTATATATCATTAATTGTGTAGTTGCTGGTCACTTTAACTGGGTTATCAGCTCTTGGATGACAGAAACTATGTGGCATTTGCTCTGTACTCTTTGTTCCTGGCCTAGCACAGATTTACTACTTGCTGAATTGAACTTTGCAATATAAGACCAGGACAGTATGCAATACATACCCACTCTAGGCTCAAGTGACTGGTAAACACAGTGCAGACAGGACAAGCTGGCAAACAAAGCTATACTTATACCCCAGAGGCAGGATGATATGGAGAAGAGCATGGATTATAGATCCAGACACAGCTGGATTCAAATACTGGCTTTGCAGAGCTTATCAACTGTGTAACTCATGTCCCTTTACCTTTCTGAGCTTCAATTTCCTCATTTGTAAAATGGGTACGTACTATAATCTATTCATACCATAACCCTAGTTGTACTAAGGATATGAGATAATTAATGTACAAAATAATGGGCACAAGGAGAAGCTCAATAAATTACTGTCAAATCACCTTGCCAAGTCATATTTTAAAAATGTAATTTGCTACCTAATTGAAAAGTTGTATTTCACTTTTTGCAATATGGGGACTCCCCCATAAATAGAACTTAACTATTTTTGTATATTAGATTTTATTTCAATGCAATGACAAAAAAAAACAAAACAATTCTTGCAAAAATTAAAGCTTTTTATGCTTTTCTTAAATTCATACATCTACTGATTTTTTTTCTTTAAAATAATTCAGTTTTTATATATCAGAGTTGTCAAAAATAGGCTGGTTTGGGGGGGCAGTAAAAAAGCAAAAATTGTTTCTTAATTTTGTGACTTACGAAATCAGTATCTCTAATACAGCAAAGCAGGACTGTACTTGCAGAAGATTTTGACCTGTGATAAAACATTTCAAGGTTTCTGATATGAGAAGGATGAGATCCCTTAGGGATTATTATAGAAGTGTATAGTCCTGGAAGAAGGGCCTGTTGGTGGTGTGTATGGGGAAACAGGAATGAAAGATAAATAACAGTTACTATAAGCATGAGTTTTTTCTGTTCCAGTATATCACAAACTCAGAGAGGCCAGCAGAGAGATGACAGAAGCCAACAGGCATGACAAACCAAAAGTGTACATCTTGTGGACTCATAAGGCTATGGGGTTGTCCGGCTCTTAAGCCATCTCAGAACTGTCAACCCCAGCCATTTATAGTGAAGAAATTCAAGACCAGGGAGAAACAGTAACTTGCTCCAAGTCTCACACACACACACCTTATAGGCTGGGAATACAAGGCTGAATACATTTCTGTTAGAATGTAAGCTCCACAGGGCATGATTTTTGTCTGTTTTGTTCATTACTTTATCCCTAGCACCATGGACAGTGCTTTCACATCACAAATACTACACAGGTTTTGTTGAATAAAGAATGAACAAATGATATAAAGTCTCTGCTCTTCAGCAGCTCATCTCTAGTGGAGAAGAAAATGATTCAAACAATTTCAGTACTGTGTGATACACGCTATGAGCAAGAGTGCAAGAAAGTGCTAGGAGGGCAAACAGGAAGGGGGCTTGTATGTCAGGGAACCTCTCTGGTAACTGGCAATGCTTGAGCTGAAGCTTAAGAGGAGACCAAAGAATTAGCCAGGCCAAAGAGAAAGATGATGGCAAAGGGAAGATATTAGAGAGATTATAAGGCTGAAAAAAGGTAGAGAAAGGATTCTTTGGCTGTCTAGTGAGGTCTATGGACCTCTTCTTTTAATACTGTTTTTTTAAATGCATAGTATAAAATACACAGAAGTATGTAAAAATCAAATTATATTGGCATACTTATCAAAATATTTAACAAATTTTGTGATATTGTAATATATGTGCTTCACTAATACGTAAAAAGATCTAACTGTAGGCTTAATAACCACTGTAATTTTAAATTTATGATGGGTATAAATGATATTCCAATACAATAACTACAGTGTGATAGGAACACAACTGTGACTTCTACTAACATGACTTCTATTAACATCACAGGTTCTGTTAATATTACTAGGGTCTATTGCCTATATTCACAATTGGAGGGAAATGCTAAATTTTAGTTAGACGCTAATAAAAGTAAGATGTAATCATTTTTCTATCCAAGCTCACCAGCCCTGACTTTAATCCTTAAATCCCTTAAATCCCTTAAATCCAGTGTTAAGAACTTTTTGGCCCTTGATGCATAATGAAGAAGACGGCCTGTGATGGTAGCAGCAATAGAGAAGGGGGAGATCTAAGAGAAATTTAAGGGATGGAACAATTTAAGGAGTCTGATGATTTGATGGTGAATAAGGAAAAGAGAGGTATTTAAGCTAATACTCAGGTTTCTGGACTGGAGAATTTATGATATGAAAAATGGGCTAACTGACAAAGTCCAGAAGTTCAGAAAGGCTTTTGTGTTGCTTAAATCTTTAGGCTTGAGAAATAAAAATTACTAAGATGATTAACAGTTCTTACAGATCCTGCCATGATTTGAAAGATTTGTGAAGACAGGACCACAGCCTGAGGAATCAGATACACCTTCCTGTATAAGTGAGCAGAGCATACCTTTCAAGCTCAAGTGCATTGCTCTTTCCACCAGGACACTGACGGCAAAAGTTTCATCCAACTCAGCAGGGCCCTCTGGGGCTGGGCAGACTTCAGCTGTGGTGCTGTTGCAGGGGAGCTGGGTGGACACAGGAGACTTCTGGCGGCCCGGTGGGGAGAGCTGGATCTCCTCACTCCTTCTGGGGAGTTGCTCAGACTCACTGTGGCTGCTGCAGTCCATGGAGTCCAGCTCGTAAGTGGGCCCAGGGTGTGGGGAAAGAGAGGAAAGAACCACATGAACTCGCAAGGCAGCTCCGGAGAGGTTGGAAGCATTTCGTCCAAACAGAGGATACACACCTGCAAAAGGACGGAGGAGAGGAAGCTTAAGCAGGCAGGAACCAAGAACATTCCCTAATCCAGGAGGAGATGCTTGTGGCGGGTGCCTGTGGTCCTCTCCTTTGGAAGGCCTACAGGTCCCAACAAACCGATTTGCAAAAGAAACTGTGAAGTTAGTATACAGTATGGGAATTTTTACTCCCCTTTCCCCCAACACACGCTATCTCCATGCAAAGTAATGAGAGTTCTGATTTGAAGCCAGAGCCAAATGACTACCAGACAGAGCTGTTGTGGAAGGGATTTGTGTGCTGAGGGGTGACTAGGCTTAAATGCCTTCTGAAGCCTCTTAAAAGTCTAAGATTTATATAAAATCAGGAATGCCCTGTCTTCTCTTCTACATGTCCCACTGGTTCTTGTTCTTAGGACTTCTCCTCATCAGGAAACTGCCCTGATGCTCAATTTAACCTGTTTCAACAACTACTTATGTTCTGGCAGTAGCTCTGAAGATCACTTGGAAGATAAGTAAGAAGTGGTGGCAGATAAGACAAGACAAAAAGTAAGGGAATGAATATTTGTTGAGTGTTTTTCATGTGCCAGAATCTCAGAGGTGTTAAGTAACCTGCCAAGATGACTTTTACCGTAAGTGGCAGATTTAAACTGAGGGATTTGAATTTTACTGGCTTGCTAGACATTACAATGAGATTTTAGTTATAAAGCAGAAGGTACTAATAGTTCTTTCAGAATCTCAGCATGTGCTTCATTTGACTCATTTCAATTCAGGAAGATGGAGTTAATTGACTCATAGATTAGCAATAAGATGGAACCTTTCCTGTCTTTTTCTATTTTTTGGTAATCTGTTTTCTTCAATTCAATATGTAAATTATGATTATTACAAGCAGAAAATAAGGGTAAGTCACAGGAGAGAAGACACCCAAAAGCAACGTAATTAAGTCCTTTTTCTCAAGAAACTTATCAGTATTTGAACAGACGGTTGGATGGATTGGATGGTTTGATTAACTCATTCAGTGATTAATACATACATCAAATGCTACACCTTGTATAAGGCCCTTTATGAGAGGATAAAAAACTTAATACTGGTGGGATGTGGAGGGAAATGGACAATCTGAAAAGTTAACTGAAAAATATAATGCTGCCTTTGGTATCACTCAGTAAAAGGAGACGGCGGTGAGTGCTGGTCCTTAAATCTATATTCAGTGTCCCAAACCTGCTTTCCTCAGCATAGTGAGGTTAAAAGCCCATCTTTATGAACTTCAGTTCAAGTGAGCTTTGCTCATTTCAAGGATTTTTTTCTGCATTCTCTTTGAAGTGACTCTAGACCTACCCAGATAAAATAGGGCACATGATATTTGATGAGGTGCTTGATGGAGCCAGAATTACACATGTGGGATCCAGAGGGAACCAGAGAATCTGGGATGATCACCCAGATAGTTCTCCTCCTTTAGCTTGGGCCAAGTGCTCAACAACTAGGTCAGAGCACAAGACTAACAGAGCTAAAACAGGGTTGTGACTCAGTTTCTTTAACTGCGTAGTAGGGAAATAATAACCAACTTTACAGGAATGTTAAGATGTATGAATACCATGTCTGTAAAGAATCTAGTCTGGCCATCTCCAATTCATTCTGCACTATAGTTACTAGCTTATTTTTCTGGAATGTAAAGCTCTGTCACTCTTCTATTCAGACCCGATTTATAATAGCTTTCCATAGTGCTCAGTAAAAAGTCCAAACTCTTTTGTTTGGAAGAGGCTTTCAACAGTACTCTTGCCTGCCTTTCTGTTTCCTCCCCATCATTTCCCACCGTATCTATCCGATGATCAAGCAATAACACATTACTCAGAGTGCCTAAAATGTACAAACTGCTTCATGCCTCTGTGCCTTCTCACAGGCTGTTCCCTTTTTAGATGCCCTTCTTTCCCCCCCCTTTTTGGCTTATTCCTAAATCCTTTGAAACTCAGATCAGGCGTCATTTCCCCTGAAGGGCTGTCCTTGATCCAAGGAGATGTTGCATCCCTGTGCCCCCATGACACCACAGAGAATACCTTTTTATAGTTCCTATGCTTCACTCTGATTTTTTTTTTAAACTATTCTCCCAGTAGACCATAAGCTCATTGACTATTTCTTACTCAACTTTGAAATCTCAAGGCCAATCACATGTATCAAGTATGAATAAATGTTTGAAAGGACAGCACTGAGGACACAGTGCCACTTGCAAAAGTTATCTTTTCCCTTTTCTGCCTTGTGAACCAGTTTATTACCATGGAGATTTCTGTCTGATTTAAAGGTGTACTGACCAGAAAGAAAATCTTAGCCTCTTTAGCACATATGCTGTTCAGTGTATTAAAAAAACTCGCATTCTAGATTCTCAGGTAGGCTCTTATATATGTTGTTAAAGGTACATCCCAATTCATTCATTTTTATTTTACACATATTAACTGAGTGCTAACAATATGGGAGACACTATGTTTGATGCAAAAATATGATGAATTTGGGTGTAATCTACGGCTACAAAGTTCAGAGCCAGTTCTTATGTATCATACATGCCCTACCAATGTATGCTATCACTAGGTAATGCCCTATTTTTAAGCAGCCAGTGGACTTTTTTTGAAATCACTTTAGTTTCAAAAAGTATCACTAAATTATTACTAATCTTTTAGCATGCAATAATGGAAAGAACACTTAATAGTTTGTCACCCTGGGTAGTGACCCACCCCTCTGAGCCTCCATTTTCATAACTGTAAAATGGGTCTGATGCCTGTATCAAAGGATTGCTGGACTTTATTTAGAGGATCAAATAAAATCATGTCTGTTCTCACATAGTGCTCATCACAGAGCAGGTAGCAAACCATAAGAGTTGAGGCGGACTTCCTTACTTACCACTGACAGTTAATGTTCTTCCTGACCTCTCCCCCAGTCTGGCCAGGTCCACATAGGCTGAGCCAATCCAGCTGTCTGTCTGGTGGGGCCTTTCCATACTGTCATTGCCATAAGCCCGCCATACCTGGATCTCTAATCTCTCCTCTCTGAAGTACCAAAGCAGTGACGGGCCCCTAGTGACATCTGCTCTTTTGGATGCCTTGAAAGTAACCATGACCTGCTTTTTGTTTGTAGATTCCTTAGGCTTCCTGAGAGGGGTCCAAAAGCTTTCATGATCATACAGCTTGTAGCGGAGGTAGCAATACGTGTTCTTATGAATGTGCCTATGGCCAGCAAGAAGCACACAATGGATGGGCAACCAGAGTCGTGGAGTGGAGATGGTGACAGTGGCTGGCTCTTCCCCATCCATTTTGACAAGATTCTTCAGGTTGTTCTCAAAACTCCAGCCCAATAGTTCAGCAGCTTCCAACACCCGCTCTCTATCTCCAGGATGGGTGAAGGAAACTGAAAGTTCCAGACCACCTACAATCTTCTGCATGAGCTCCAAACCATGAGGCAGGGCCCCATCTTCTGGTAAAATGATAGGATACCATCCTGTAATCCCTTATGGGAGAAAAGGAAGAATTTCAATTATTGTCTTAAAAGTGAAAAGATTTACCCCACGTCCCATTCCAGAGCCACCATCACCCTGGCCCAAGAGAACAGAAAACATAGCCACAGTGCATGAGTTTGTCTCATTTGACCACTGAAAGGCCATGAGATCAGGTGGAAGAGCAAAGGCTAGGGGTTACAATACCTGAGATCTCTCCTTGGCTCAGCCCGAAACTAGTGGTTCAGTCTAGGTAAGCCGGTGATTTCTTTCAGCCTTGGGTTCCCTACCTGACAAGTGGGAAGATTGGTGCTTATCTTACTAGTAGCCAAAATTGTTATGATCATCAAATGAGGTAATGGTCTTGGAAAAGCTTTAGAAAAGAAGTGCTATAAAAAATGGAAATGTTTTTCTATGGTGTTATGAGTATAATGGAAAAGTATATTATGTTATGAGTACAAGTTATGAGTACAAAGACTAGTCCCAGGTCTCCCATTAAGGGACCTGCCACTTAAGTGAAAATATACCAAGGACCAGGCATGGAATTTCAAAATAATAACTACTGACTGTTTACTATGTGTCAGAAATTCTCCTGATGCTTTGTATATATTACTTCATTTGATTCTCCTGATAACCCTGTGAAGTTCTGAGGATTAATTTGGGGTAATAATTCCTATTTTACAGATGAGAAAATGGAAGATCAAATTATTACAGCTACTGAGTGGTAGTGGCTCCAAAGTCTACACTCCAGTTACTATAGGTTCATAATATCTTATCTGAAATCCTTAGGGCCAGATGTTTCTGAATTTATGATTTTTCATATTTTAGAAGAGTAATATAGTACATAAACTGGATATTATGTAACATTCAGTGGTCATGTAAGTCAGAGGCTGGTAAACTTAGTCTGTAAAAGGCCAGATAGTCAATATTTTAGGTTTTTGGGACATGTGGTCTCTGTTGCAACTACTCAACTGCAATGTTGTAGTGAGAAAGTGGACACAGACAATAGGCAAATGAATGGGCAGGATATGTTCCAGTAAAACTTTATATAATCAGGCAGTGGCCTAAGTCAGAAAATAAAGACTAAATAATCTCATGTCAATTGAGGTCAGACTTGGTTGCTTAATGAGTTAATAAAAAACTTTATTTTCCAAGCTTTTTTGGATTTCACAATTATGTAAAACGGGTTGTAGACTGATAAAGTAATATCCACAGCAATTTTCTGGAAAAGGTCTCATTAATTCTACTTCACTTTTTAAGAAGGTTTGGACTTATTGAGATTAATTTGTCTAAGGTCACTTAAGGTTTTATGACTTTTGGAAAGGTATTTAATTTTTCTGGGCCTTCCTAATTTTTGTCTGTAAAATGAGGGGGCTGACTATGTTGATCTCTAAGACTCCTTTTGGTTTGGTCAGTCTAAGAACCTATGGCCTTGGTTTTAGTAACATCTCATCTCTGGGTATTAATTTCCCCACAACCTAGTGGTTCTTAACATTTTTTGATCACAACAGCTGTGGCTTAATGAAAGCTATTATCCCCAGAAAAGACACACAAATGCATGAACACACAAAATTTCACACCATTTTAGCATTTACAAACTGCTAGATTAGATGGTTCTTTTTGCTGTAAGATTCTGTGACTCAGATTTTGTAGGTAGAAAACAAAATAGAGTGTTCACTTTAGAATAACTCTGAATACAATGGCAAATGATATATCCTAAATTGTCTAAAAGGTTTATTTCCAAGGGGTTAAATTTAATTTATACACATGGGACTTCCCAGATGGTTCCTGTTCACTGACAAACTGTAGTAAGTTTCAGAAGGAAAGGGATGCATTCTATGAGCTTATTCCTGTGCCAAGATCTTTCACATATATAATTTCTTTGAATGCTTCAATAATCTTGTAGATCTTATTATTTCTATTTTTATAGAGGTGGAAACTATGGATCTGAGAGAAGAAGTGACTTATTCTAGTTCACAAACAATAAGTGATATAAGTGAGAATTAAATCCTGTATCAAGTTGTACAGAGTTTTCTTTGGTAGGAACACAGGTAGTACCCATTTATTAGAGTATTGCTCAAATTTTAACTCACAGTTAAACTTGGGAGATGTGTAAAAGAAATCCGGAAACTAGATTATAAAATCCTAGGGAGGAAGATGGATAGGAGAAGGAAAAACTGACATTTACTGAAAGTCTACTGTGTATCAGGGACTTTATATGTCCTATTTCATTAATTCCTACTTTGTCAGGATTTGTAGATGTGTCAGGATTAACTGTCTCTATCTATGAGATAAAAAAACTGGGACTCAGAAAGGTCAAGGTCACTGAGCTAGTAAAATACGTAGAATGGGACCATAATTTCAAGACTGTCTTGGTGGCTGTCTTTCTTTGGGTGTTTACTTCATACTTCTACCTTTCTTCAGTCAGAGAAGAGAATCGAGTAGAAAAGAATAGGTGAATCTTGATTTGATTTTCAGTATGGCCGCTTCACTAATTGTATGGTTTTTGCATATCACTTAATGTCTGTGAGCCTAAGTTTTCTCATCTATGAAATGAAAATAATAAGATCCTGTATTCCCCCCTACCAGGCAGAGTTAAAATGAGGCTTGAACAAGATCTGAGAAAATATTTTACAAAATGCTATATAATGTAATATAACCATATTTATTATCATCAATATCATCATCATCATCACCAGCATCATCTTCCCTAGAGTGAGATCACAATACAATGTTTTGATCTTCTTTCCTTTGTTAGAAGACTTTTGAAATGATTAGGGCTTAAGAAGAAGACTTAAAGTACTTTTGAGAAAATGTTTGAGGTACCTGGGAGAATTCAGAAGCATGTGTTAAGAGGTCATGTTTTCTTTTATATATCTTGCAAGTGAATCAGATAAGATGATCTCTTGTAGGGAAGTAAATGGGAAAGGGTAGGGTTAGAAAGTGATAGTTCTTACCAGATCTCTTGATGAGCAGCTCTTTTGTGGGAACCTTTACTAATCCAAGCAGATACTCTTTGAATGGCTGCATAATAGCTATATCACTGGCTGTTAAAGCCAACAACAAAAAAGAATTATTTGGTGGTCTATTGACCAAAGGGCTTATGTTTACAATATATCCACATAACCCTCCATTTATTCTCACTGAATCTCACTGTTGAAATATGCACTAGAGATCATCTTGCTCCAGTTAAAGCTTGAATGCCCTCTAAATGATTAATCATAAACATATATATGTATGTTCACATATATATACATATACACACACATACATACATATACATATAATTTTATTTAAAAAAATCTTCAGCCATACAGAAAAGTTGCAAGAATATTACAACGAACTCCTACATACTCCTCACTGAACTTCACCCACTAACATCGTGAAACATTTGCTTTCTCTCTCTGCATCCTCTCACACACACATACACTCAATATGTATTTTTTTATTTTTTGCTATATGCTTCAGAAGTAAGTTGCAAAGAGTATGACCTCTGATCCCTAAACACTGCAACATGTATTTCCTACAAAGGGCTATACTGTTCAAAACAGAACTCCCTTTAATTCTGATTGTGATGAGTCACTTGGTGCTCACCTGATTTGGTATCTTCATGATAAATAGCAAAAGTGACCTCTGCAAACTCCAACAGCTCGGCCAGGAAACAGGCCTCTCCACTGCAGTGCTGAGTCACCAAGTTACATGGGAACTCAACGTGATGAGAGAACTCAGGGCAGAAGGAACAGGCCACAGGGCGGGTTCGGCGCTGTTCTCCCTTGGGCAGGAAGGAGAGATGAGCAGTGACAAAGGCATTGACCCCAACTGCAGCGCTGAACTGTAGAGCAGGTTCCTGCTCAGCCAAAACCCTGAGGGCAGAAGGGTGGGAATGAGAAGAAAGTAATATCAGAAATGAGTCAGATTGCCTAGAAAACATCTCTACCATTTCCATGAGGCCAACAAGAACGCTCACTGATCATGTATTTCTTATCTAGGCTTTTGGCAGAGCCACACTGTGTTTTCTTAGTAATCTGGATATCATAGTGTATGTGTATGGGCAGAGGGGAGACAACACTCATCTGCTACCAGAGTGAGACTCCAAGGACACTCCACCGTACTGTCAATGCTCTTCAGCCAAGAGCACCAGGAACCAACTGTAGTAGAACAAGCTGGCTTTACTGCTGCAGAGGGAGAACACACACCAAGTAGGACCATGGGGCATCTCAGGAAGAAGGTGGCAGAAAGGATTTATAACAGTAGGCTTATGTTAGCTGATTTGGAGGAGTGTTTGAGGAAGTGAGGCTTTTCTCTGGATTGGTATTCTAATGAATCTTATGTAGAAGGAGGGAAGACTAGTATAAGGCTAAAGCTGTAACTGGTAAAGCTCTATGGTTACTCATTTTAGCTAGGATCGGCGATGTTGGGTATTTTTGTGTGGTTTTTTTGCCATTTTTTAAAATTGAGATATTATTGATATACACTCTTATGAAGGTTTCACATGAAAAAAAAATGTGGTTACTACATTTACCCATATTACCAAGTCCCCACTCATACCCCAATTCAGTCACTGTCCATCAGTGTAGTAAGATGACACAGATTCACTGCTGGCCTTCTCTGTGCTACACTGTTTTCCCTGTTATCTCCCACACCATGTGTACTAAACATAATACCCCTCAATCCCCTTCTCCCACCCTCCCCACCCACCCTCCCACACCCCTCCCCTTTGGTAACCACTAGTTCCTTCTTGGAGTCTCTGAGTCTGCTACTATTTTGTTTTGTGTTTTTTTTTAATGACTTTGTTTTAGTTTGTGCTTAGACAAGATTATGGAGTAATCTTATTTTAGTTTCACTTCATCCTGGTCACAGAG
>JAVSCE010000627.1:0-141879 GCA_032199065.1 Smutsia gigantea
GAAAGAGAAAGAAAAGAGTAGAAAATTTATTTGAAGAGATAATAGCTGAAAACTTCCCTAACCTGGGGAAGGAAACAGTCTACCAGGTCCACGAAGAAATGAGAGCTGCAAACAAGATGAGCCCAAGGAGGTCCACACCAAGAAACATCATGATTAAAATGTCAGAAAGATCAAAGACGAAGAGAGAATCTTAAAAGCAGCATGAGAAAAGTAATGAATTACTAAGGAAAACCCCTTTAGGTTATCAGCTGATTTTTCTACAGGCCAGAAGGAAATGACACGATATATTCAAAGGTGCTGAACGGAAAATACCTCCAACCAAGAATACTGTGTCCAACAAGGTTTTCATTCAGAATTGGAGAGATATTGCTTCACAGATAAACATAAGTTAAAAGAGTTCACCACTACTAAACCAGTCTTACAAAAAATGTTGAAGTGACTTCTTTAAGAGGAAAAGAGCCTAACTAGAAGAAAGAAATTCAAGAAAGCAAAAAATTTCCACTAGTAAAGCAAACAGAGAGAATGGTAGTAGATCATTTACTTAAAAGCTACTATGAAGGTCACTAAAACAAAAGTAGCAAAAACAATTACATCTAAAAACCATTAAGGGAATCATTTAATACAAAGATGTAAAAGAAGATATTATATACATAAAACATGTAGGAGAGGGAGTAGGAAGTGTAGTGATGTTAGAATGCATTCAAATGTAAGTGGCCATCAGCTTAATATAGATTGTTATATTCATAGGATACCATATAAAAACCCCATGGTAACCACAAACTAAAATCTTAGATACACACAGAAAAAAAGAGGAGGGAACGCAGCCATAACAATAAAAATAGTCATAAAATACAAGAGAAAACAGCAAGAAAGGAAAAAAGGATCTGAGAAAAACAACAAAAACTGTCAGGAAACATTTAACAAAATGGCAGTAGGTACATATATATGGCTAATTATGTTAAATGTAAATGGCCTAAAGCTTCAGTCAAAACAAATAGGGTGACAATGGAAAAAAAAAACCAAGATCCATCAATTTGCCACCTACAAGAGACTAAAATTGAAGGGATAGAAAAAGATAGACCATGCAAATAGGGATGGGAAAAAAGCTGGATCTGCAACATTGTTGGACCAAACATACTTCAAAACAAACAGCAACGAGACAAAAAAGACATTACATAAATGTATGCATGTAAACATGATAAAGAGATCAGTCCAGCAGCAGGATATAACAGTCGCAATATCTATGCACCCAACGTAGGAGCACCTAAGCATATAAACCAGATACTAACAGATGTAAAGGAGAAATTGATAGCAACATAATAATAGTAGGGGATTTTAACACCCTCACTTACATCAATGGATAGATCATCCAAACAAAAACTAAAAATGGAAATAGAGGCACTGTATGACACATCAGACCAGGTGGGTGTGACAGATATATGCGGAACGTTCTACATAAAAGCAACAGAATACACATTTTTCTCAAATGCCTAGAACATTTTCCAAAATAGATCACATAATAGGAAAAAAGAAGTCTTAACAAATATAAGAAGAATGAAACTGTATTAAGCATCTACTTAGACCACAATGCTATGAAATTAGAAAATAATTGCATGGAAAAAACACATAAAGGCTAAATAACATGCTTCTAAATAATCAATGGATCCGGGAACAAATCAAAAAAGGAAATCAATACATGGAGACAAATGAAAACAGAAACACACAGTCCAGAATATGTGCGATGATACAGAAGCACTTCTAAGAAATAAGTTTATAGCAATTCCAGCCTTCCTCAAGAAGGAACAATCACAAATAAACAGTAACCATACAACTAAAGTAATGAGAAAAAGAAAAACAAATCCCAAAATTAGTAGAAGGAGGGATGTAGTAAAGATCAGAGTAAAAATAAACTACTGTCTAGGAAAACAGCAGGAAAAAAATCAATGAAACCAAGAGGTGGTTATCAAGAAAATAAACAAAACAAACACTTAGCCAGACTTATCAAGAAAAAAAGAGGACACAAATAAGCAAAATCAGAAATGAAAACACAGAGAAGTTACTGCTGACACCACAGAAATTCAAAGAAATATAAGAGAGTTTTATGAAAATTACATGCCAATAAATTGGGCAACCAAGAAATTGATAAATGCCTAGAAACATACAATCTTTCAAGACTGACCCAGGAATAAACAAAACCTATACAGACCATTGCTAGTAACAAAATGAACTGGTAATCAAAAAACTCCCAACAAGCAACAGTCCAGAGCCAGATAGCTTCATGGATGAACTCTACCAAATATTCACGGACAAGCTAATACCTATTTTTAAAGTATCCCAAAAAGTAGAACAGGAGGCAATACTGCCAAACTCATTCTGTGACGCCAGTATTAGTCTAATACCAAAACCAGACAAAGGCAATGCAAAAAAATAAAAACTACAGACCAATATCCCTGATGAATGTACATGCAAAAATCCTCCACAAAATATCAGCAAATTGAATATTAAAATACATCAGAAGGCTCATACATCATGACCAAATGGGATTTATTCCAGTGACACAAGGATGGTACAATATCCACAAATCAATCAAGGTGATACACCACATTAACAAAAGAATGAAAACCATATGATCTCAATAGATGTTGAAAAAGCATTTGACAAAAGTCAACATCCATTCATTGTTAAAACTTTCATCAAAGTGAGTATAGAGGGAACATACCTCACAATCAGACAACTCAAAGAGATAAAAGGCATCCAAAGCAGTAAGGAAGCAGAAAATCTCACTATTTGTAGATGTCATGATACTTTATATAGAAAACCCTAGAGACTCCACCAGAAAACTACAAGAACTAATAAATGGATTCAGCAATGTTGCAGGACACAAAATCAATACACAAAAATTTGTTGCATTCCTATATACTAACAACTAACTAGCAGAAAGAGAAATCAAGAAAATTCCATTTACAATTGCATCAAAAAGGGTAAAATACCTAGAAATAAACCTAACCAGGGAGGTGAAAGACCTTTACTCTGAAAACTGTAGGACACTGGTGAAAGATACTGAAGAAGACACAAGTAAATGGAAATCTATCCCATGCTCATGGATAGGAAGAATTAATATTGCCAAAATGGGTATCCTGCCCAAAGCAATTTGCAGATTCAGTGCAATCTCTATCAAAATACCAATGGCATTTTTCAATGAACTGTATCAAATAATCCTAACCTTTATATGGAACTGCAAAAGACCCCAAATAGCCAAAACAGTCTTGAGAAAGAACAAAGCTGAGAGACCCTGATTTCAAGCTATACTACAAAGCTGTGATGACTGAAACAGTATGGTACCAGCACAAGAACACACTCATAGATCTGTGGAACAGAACAGAGAGCCTGGAAATACTCCCATCCATATATGGTCAATTAATATATGACAAAGGAGTCATGAATATAAAAAGGAGAAGAGTCTCATTGATAAATGGTGTTAGGAAAACTGGACAGCTACATGCAAGAGAATGAAACTAGATCACTGCTGTTCCACATACACAAGGGAAAACACTAAATGGTTTAAAGACCTAAATGTAAGACAAGAAACCATAAAGCTCTTAGCAGAAAACATAGAGAAGAATTTCATGAACATTAACATGAGAAACTTCTTTCTGGATATATCGCCCCAGGCAAGAGAAAAATAGCAAAAATAAACAAGTGGGACTAAATCAAAATAAAAACCTAAAAAGCAGAGCAAAGGAAAGCATCAACAAGATACAAAGGCAGCCTACTGTATGGGAGAATATTCTTCCAAATGATATATCTGATAAGGGGCTAATATCCAAAATATATAAAGAACTTGTACAACCGAACACTAAAAAAAAAGAATAATCCAATTTAGAAATGGGCAGAGGACCTGAATAGATATTTTTCTAAAGACATACAGATGGTTGACAAACACATCAAAAGATGCTGTACATTACTAATTATCAGGGAAATGCAAATCAAAACCACAGTGAGATACCACCTCACACCAGTGAGAATGTCTATCATCTAAAAGATGAGAAATAACAAGTGTTGTCAAAGATAAAGAAAAGGGAACACTCCTACACTGTTGGTGGAGATGTAAATTGGTTCAGCCACTGATGAAAATAATATGGAGGTTCCTCAATAAACTAAAAATAGAAATACCATATGACCCATCAATTCCACTTCTGGGAATTTACCCAAAGCAAACAAAATCATTAATTTGAAAAGATAAATGCACACCTATGTTCAATGCAGCATTATTTACAATAGTCAAGATATAGAAGCAACTCAGTTGTCTATCGATAGATGAATGGGTGAAGATGTGCTACATATAAACAATGGAATGTTACTCTGCCATAAAAAAGGACATCTGCCATTTGCAACAACATGGATAAACCTTGAGGTTATTAGGTTATGTGAAATTAAACCAGGCAGAGAAAGGTAAATATCATATGATGTCGCTTACATGTGGAATTTAAAAACAAAACAAACAAAAAATAGACCCCTATATGTTGGACAACAGACTGTTGGTTACCATAGGAAGGGTGGGTAGAGGAATGGGTGAAATAGGTGAAGGGGTCAAAGAGGTACAAACTGCAGATTACAAAAATAAGTTAGTCATAGGAATGGAAGTGCAACATGGAGATAACCAACAATAATGGTAGTATCTTGGTGTGGTATTGAGGTAACTACACTTTCTGTGGCAAGCAAAATGTATATAATTATTGAGTCACTATGTTACACATCTGAAACCAATATAATAATTGTATATCTACTTCATATCAGTCAAAAAAGAAATGAAAATACAAAAAGAATGTGAGAAGTCTTATAACTCAAAAATAATGCAATAAACAACCCAATTTAAAAATAGACAAAGGATTTGAGTAGACCTATCTCCAGAGATATACAAATGGCCAATAAGTACATGAAAACATGCTCAACATCATTAGCCATCAGGAGAATGCAAATCAAAACTACGGGATACTCTATCACACCCTTTAGGATATCTATAATAAAACAAATGGACAGTAGTAAGTGTTGAAAAAGAAATAGCAATTTTGTAACCCTCTTACATTGTTAGAATGTAAAACAGTAAAACCAGTTTGGAAAACAGTTTGACAGTTCATCAGAAAGTTAAACATAGTTACCATGTGACCCAACAGTCCACTAATAGGTATATATGCCAAGAATTGAAAACATATGCCCACATAAAAAGTTGTACATGAATATTCATAGCAGCATTACTTGTAATAGTCAAGAATAGAAACAAGCCAATGTCCATCAGCTGATAAACAAATAAAAAGTATAGTTGTAAAATGAAATATTACTCAGCCATAAAAAGTACTGAAGTGCTGGGATATGCTACACCGTGGGTAGATCTGAATATATATTCTAAATGAAAGAAATCAGATACAAGAGGCCATATATTATATGATTCTATTTATATGAAATGCCCAGAATAGGGAAATCTATAGACAGAAAAATTAGTAGTTACCATAGGATGAAGAGAGGGGAGAATGGGAAATGACTAATGGATTCAGGGTTTCTTTTTGAGGTGATAAAAATATTTTGGAATTAGGTAATGGTGATGGTTGCACACTGTGAATATATTGAAAGTCATCAAATTCTATATTCTAAAAGTGAGTTTTATGGCTAGGAAATACCTTCATAAAAATAAACAAAATTTTTAAATACCTTACTTGCAGCAATTTTTCTGTTAAACACAATGCTCTTGATACTTGCCTTAAGAAAATATTTTTTTTTTAGGAATTTATCATGGCATCCTGCATTGACCACTAAAATTAAAATGCGAATTCCACATTCTCATGCATTTATTGATTTGACAGAAGACTTTACAGCAGGTGAGTTGCATATAAATGTAAAATATTTCTTTAGACCTGCCAAAGAATTAGATTTTATTTACTACTTTTTTATTAATCATTTTTTATTGAACTGAATTATAAAACCCGGATGTTACTAGGTAGTAAGGAAGTCAGTGATATTGGATAGATGTAAAAAGTAGTGGATATAATAAATAAGTCTTTAGTAGTATTGTTTGTTAATCACATCATAATTTAGGCCCTCGATTTACGAATTTGTGATAATTTAGACATGTTGCCTGATATTTCTTTCCCTTTTCATTTAAAAATTGATTAATAATTTCTACAAATTTATAAGAAAAATACTAACTTACATTTTAAAAATTTCAAAGGCTTTTTAAAGTTATTATGGAACATTTTAAACATAGAAAAGTAGACAATGGTTTACAGGTTTACTACTTGTCTTCTACTCTACAAGATTCTACTAGTCATAATATATTCATATTTATCATCACCTTGCTTCAACAAATGTCAGTATAGTATATGGCCAGTTTTGTTTCATCTTCAACTACCCAGGAGCCCCTCCCATCCCAGATAATTGCAAAGGAAATCCCAAACATCATATCCTTTCATTTGTAAATATTTCAATGTGTATCTCTAAATGATAGTGTTGATTTCAATTTAAACAACCACAGAATCATATTTAAACCTAAAAAAAAATCAACAATTACTTAATATCATCAAATAATTGTTCACTTTCAAAATGCCCCAGTTATCTCTCAAATGTTTTTATGAAGTCAGTACGTTCATACATCGGAAAAACATCTGTGTTGTAGAATTGTTCAGAGTCTGGATTTTACCAATTCTACCCCATGGAGTTAACATGTGTCTCTGTTCCCTGTACTTCCTTTGTACCAATAGTTAGATTTGGATCCTTGATCAGAATCAGAATTTTTTCTTTGGTCAAGAAGAGTTCCTAAGTATTGCTGCTTATTTCAGATCATTTGGAAACACATAATTTAGGTTTTCTCTCTTTTGTGATGTTAAGATTGATCAGTAGCTTCAATTTTTCTCAGCTTAGACCATTCATTATAATGATCTTAGGAGCTATTGATGATCATTGTCAGGTCCGTTATTTCAATAAAAGTTACAAAATTGTTGTCTAAATATGTCACTCTCCTGTGTATATTATTATCTGGAATTTTCTATTTTAAATAAAAAAGGAAATTCCATCGTTATCTCTTTAATCACCTGAAGTACAGTTGAAACAGGCAGGTTAAATGTGTGATTTTTTTTCTCTCCTCTCCACTTTTATTTCCAGTTTTTTTTTAAGTGTGGTAAAATAAACATAACATGAAATTTACTATCTTAATTAACCACATTTAAGTGTACAGATATTACATTCATAATGTTGACCTACCATCTAACTTTTCATCTTGTAAAACTGAAACTGTACCCATTAAATTGTAGGTCATTCTACCCCTCCCCCCAGCCTCTGGCTCCCACTAATCTACTGACTTGATTTTGACTACTCTTAAGTACTTCAAATAAATGAAATTATACAGTATTGGTTATTTTGTGATGGCTTATTTCGCTTTGCACAATGTTGCATAATGTCCTCAAGGTTCGTTCATGTTGTAGCAAATGTTAAAATTTCCTTCCTCTTTAAAGCTGAATGATATTCCATTGTCTATATACCACATTTTGTTTAGTCATTAATCTATTGATGAATAATTAGATTGCTTCCACATTTTAGCTATTGTGAATAATACCTCTATGAAAATGGGTGTACAAACATCTCTTAGAGATCCTGCTTTCAGTTCTTTGGATATGTACCCAGAAGTGGAATTGCTGGATCATACGGTAATTCTATTTTTAATTTTTTGAGGAACTGCCATCATAGCAGCTCTACCATTTTACATTCCCACCAACAGTGTACAAGGGTTCCAATTTCTCCACATAGTTGCCAACATTTACCATGTGGGTTTTATTTTTTTTTGTAGTAACCATCCTAATGAATGTAAGGTAGTATCTTATTATAGTTATGATTTGCATGTCGCTAATGATTAGTGATGTTGAGCATCTTTTCATGTGCTTATCAGCCATTCATAAATCTTTGGAGAAATATCTATTCAAGTCCTTTGCCTGTTTTTTAATTGGGTAGTTTTATTGGTTTGGTAAGCTTTAGTTATTCCCTATTCATCAGTTATATTATTTGCAAATACTTTCTCTCATTTTGTGGGATGCCTTTTTACTCTGTTCAGTGTCTTTGGATGCAAAACTTGTAATTTTCATGAAGTCCAATTTGTCAATTTTGCTTTTGTTGCCCAGGTCTTTGGTGACCATCCAAGAAATTGCCAAGTCCAATGTCATGATGCTTTTGCCCTGTATTTTCTCAAAGGAGCTTTGTACTTTTATCCCTTGCATTTAAGGGCACTGATCCATTTCAAGTTTATTTTTGTGTATGATGTTAGATAAGGGTCCAACCTCATTCTTCTGCATGGGTAGCCAGTTTTCTCACACCATTTGTTGAAAAGACTTGTCATTTCTCTAGTGAATGATCTTGGGACTCTTGTCACAAATCATTTGACCATATATTCAAAGATTTATTTCTGGACTCTGTATTCTATTCCACTGATCTGTATGTCTGTTCTTATGCTAGTACCACCCTGTTTTCATTACTGTAGCTTTATAGTAAATTTTTAAATTGGAAAATGTGAGTGTTCTTTTTCAAGGTTATTTTGGCTGTTTGGGGTTCCTTGAGATTCCATAATGATTTTAATATGGATTTTTCTACTTCTGTCCTTTATGGATAAGGATTTTACTGGATCTGCAGATCACCTTGAGTAGTATTGACATTTTAATAATATTGTCTTCCCACCCACAAACATGAAATATGTTTCCATTTATTTATGTCTTAATGAAATCTTTCAGCAATGATTTACAGTTTTCACTGTACAAGTCTTTCACCTCCTTAGTTAATTCCCAAGTATTTTATTCTTTTGGTTCTTTTTCAAATGTTCTTGTCTTCTTAGTTTTCTTTTTGGGTTATTCATTGTTAAGATATAGAAATGCAACTGATTTTTGCATGTTAATTTTCTAACCTGCTACTTTGCTGAATTTATTAGGTCTGATGCTTTTTTTATGGAATCTTTAGAGTTTTCTACATAAAAGATCATATCGCCTATGAATAGAGATAATTTCACTTTTTCCCTTCTAACTGGATTCGTTTTGCTTCTTTTGCCTATTCCTCTTATGTTTACCAGTTTTCAAACACTTCCAATCTACTTTTACAGTTACATTTTTATACAGTATACTAATTGCAAATCAGTAAAGCATTCTTGGTAGCTGCTATAAGTAATAAAACTCCCTTCCTTTAGAAGTATTCCATGATTAGAACACCTAAACTTTATTTGAAAATAGTAGCAAATAATATTGTTGTCAGGCAGCTGCATCTGGGGAGGTCTCTCCTGAAGGAGAAAGAATTCTCGAGCAGGTCAGACAAGTGTAGGCAGCAAATGGCAGCTGCTTTGCAGGCAGCAGAGAGCAAGGAAGAACAGAGGGAGGAAAGGGAAGCTCACTGAACTCCTGCTTGGCATAGGGCAAATCCCTTGCCAACTCCTAAAGCCAGGGTCACCTGATATCCAGTATCTGCTTGAATCTGCACAGTGTGAAAACTAAGTCCCTACCACCCCAGGATTTGGGGGAGCTGCAGAGCACTGGTGGAGTGAGATTACATTTTGAGAACTTGCCAAAGGCAAAGAAAGAAGATTTCCAGGCAGCTACTCAAGAGCATGATCTTATAGCTGTCCGGGTCACCCAGGCAAAAGGAACTTGCAAACCAAATCAGAAAAGTCAGTAGCCCTTTCCTACTTGTCTGAAGTAGGACAGAGAGAGTGAAAACTTGTGCTCAAGTCTAGAAAATAGAATGAAATAGCAAAGTAACAAAGATGCTTTGCTTACCATTGGAAGAGTGCAGAGACAAAACACAGTAAGTTGAGCAGTGAGAAATCTTTATTTAAGGCAAAAAGTACACAAAAAAAGGGGAGTGCAGGCAACCTCAGAGAGGAGGTGCACTTCAGGGCTTAGGATTCTGTCTTTTAAGGCTTTAAGAATGGGGCAAAGGACAGTGAGAGACATCATGACACCATCCACATCCTCTAGGTATTCTGTAAAAAAAACAACACAAGAAATGTATTGATCCTGTTCTCCAAAATAGTGGTTACCCTCAAGTACTGGGAACATATCAGTTAGGACTCCTTGCCCTACCTTACCAACCCTGGTTTTTAAAATGGAATTTTGGCCTTAAGATGGAGTCCCTCCTGTTCTTTTTTTTATTAAGGTATCATTGATATACACTCTTATGAAGGTTTCACAAGAAAAACAATGTGGTTATTACTTTCAGCCTTATTATCGAGTCCCCCCGACACCCCATTGCAGTCCCTGTCCCTCAGCGTAGTGAGATGCCCCGGAGTCCCTATGTGTCCTCTCGGAGCTACCCTGTCTTACCCGTGACCTCCCACACCATGGGCACCAATCCCTCCTGTTCTTATTATACAGTTTATATCCTGGAGTTTCATCAGAAGCAGGAAAAGTTAATCCTGATACTTCTCCCCTGTCCCTGCCCTGCCTCAATATTGTATAATTTAAACATTCTATCAATTCTGGATGATGTGGTCTTTGCTAGCACATTTTCATTATGTATATATAATTTGCAAAGTTGATAAAATTTTAGGGCTCAAATTTACTTTGGATTTTAGTGATTTAAAACAAAACCTCAAGTTAAGCCTTTTGCCCAGTAAGTTTTTTGTGGTTCTAAGAGTTTAGGTTTCTGAGTAATGTGTTGAAGTTGGGAAGAGAAGAAAGAATTTAAGAAGAGAAAAGAGGTTATTTTTACTGTGGTTTTCCTGGTATGCTAAATAAATCAAGTGAAAAAACATTAATAAGGTTTTGAATACATTGCCATGGAAGTTGCCTTAAAAGCCTGTTTTTCAAGATAAGACAATTCTATAGTTTGGTTCATCTTCTGTTATCTCATTCCATATATACAGAAACAAATAGACTTTTTTTTTTATAATTCCTTTTTGAGGAAAGATCTAACTTATGAGGTTTTAAAAACTTAGTTTCTTTTATTTCAGTAATATTAGACTGAAACAATATTGAGTTTGCATTTAAGTAACTTTTAAAGAATTTTTAGCTATTTTTATACAATCAGCAAAATCTACCTTAAAAATTTTGTGATGAAATAAGTCATAGCCACTTGTTTATAGGATTTGTTATTTTAAGCTAACCTGTCTGTTATACAAATTGTAAAGAAATTCTCTTTGAGTAATCTTTGGAAATTAACTTAAAATATATGAGAAAATATTTAAAATTATAATTGTTAGTACTATGTTACTCAAAACATTATCTCTGCCTTTTAAATCAGTTCAGCAGTTACCCGAGTACCTGCTCCGTGAAAAGCCCTGTTCTTTATTATGTGAAACTCAAAGACAACAGGAAATGCTTTTAGCCATCAAAGAGCATTTAGTTTTCTGGGAGAGGCTTTACAAGTCTAGCCATGATATGTGGCAGAATGAAATTAAGTGCAAATTCGTTACAAACCTCTATAGAATAACAAGGGAGATGGGTATATGGGACTGTAGGAGTCTTATGCAGTTGAGCTAAGAATTGGGCCAAATGAAAAAAAGGGTGAGTTTTATGTTACTCATTGTCCATAGTATGCTCATTCATTAGAAAATACAGTTTCTCCAAATAATAGCTCTAAAAGAAATTCTTAATATAAGTGAGACTTCCTGTGGCAGACAAACTATATAGTATAGTAATTGAATTCTCCATAGCAAGTAATTCTTAAAACATTTTTATTTGTTTAATTGGTTTTTAAAAAATAATACCAAAATTAATGCCTTTTATCCATTATGTGGTTGTAACATAGTTTGTGTAACTAACCCTTTTTGTTAAAACCATTGTTTCTAGGTTGTTGTTTTTTATAAATAGTGCTGTGGTGCTTTATTTTGTGCACATCTCTCATAAGTTCCTCAGGGAGAGTTCTTGGAAGTGAAATAACTGGGTAAACAAATATAAACATTTTTAAGAAGTTGAAACATTGCCACGTTGCCCTCCTTAAAGTCTGTGCTTAGATTCCCTACCTTTGCCAACACGTGGATATTAGCTTTTAAAAAATTATTGCCATTTTGACAGGTGAAAAAAAAATTCATTATGATTTTAATATACATTTGTCAGATTATTATTGAAATACAATTTTTCTTTTTCTTATGTGAATTGACTTTTTCTATGTTTCCTTTATGTTTTGCTGACAGTTGCCAGTTAGTTAAGGCTGTCCTTAGAGAATGAAAATGAAAAACAACATGAAACTAAATGAAAATAAAAACTAAGTGTGAAAATTAAAAACATTAGCACCAGAACCCTACTCAGTGAAAACAGTTCATTAGGAAAGCCAAGTCAGCAGAACCCACGATACAGCCTAGACCAGGACCAGTCTTGGAATGTCAAGGAAGATGAATGGTCTCCATGTCCTCTATCATTTATCTGTAAATATCTTTTTTCTCAGCTGGACTTTTAATGTGGTTCCATTTTATAACAGACCTGGGTTCTGGTATTTGCCTTTAGTTTTGAAGGCAGATGCCATTTCTTTAGTTATCTAATGAGGTGAACAGATGTTAAGATTGATTTTTCTTCTGTAGTAATAAACAAATATAACAGTCTACTCTAGGTGATCAATAACTATGCAATTCTGCTGTGCATGGAGACTAAAAGCCAGACTTTATTTTCTTAAGATGGATTATTGAAAAAAATTAGATGATGAGAATAATGTGTTGATATGCAAGATGTTTTAGAGTATTAAAGAACTAGAAATCTTGAAGACTATTGGAAAAGCTATAGCATATGTGAGTCAGAGCTGCCATCATTTGTGTAAAAGTCCTTTAGTTGATAGAATAACAGAACTCTCAGCCAGAGTAGAGAACTCAGGAGAACCATTTGATTTGGGAGAATGTATCTTAAGACAAAAATCTATTTGAGGGAATGAGTGGCATATATATGCAGGCAGACCTTGTCAGTTTTGCCCTAGAGCTTGAGAAAACAGGTCAAGGTCAAAGTGTTAATCTGGAGATTCTTCTGCATTGTTGAGGCCCCAGGAATAGCTGAGCTCTGAAAAAGTGAGTTTGGAGTGGTAAAAAGAGAGGGATATAAATTCAGTATTTATTTTATTTGCTTTTGTTTGACCATTTATTTATGTATGTATGTGTGTCCTTTTTTGAAATTATTTAAAAGTTACATGATTATGGTAAAAACTCAGAACAATTCAAAAGTGTATAGAGCAGAGGCAACCACTATTTTCAGCTTCTTCTGTATCCTTCCTGAAATGTTCTGTACAGATACATACACACTACGTTTTTACCCAAATGAATTTAAGTTTTGTATGTAATTGTGAATCTGTCTTAATTCAAATGTATTAGCATATCAGCACATACAGATCTACTTTATTTAATGGATTAATGGTGTTGAATTATACAGAGATACTCTTAATTAAATATTCATCTCTCAGTGGACATTTGTTTGCTTCTCTTATTTACAGCAGTGCTCCATTAAACATTTTTCTTCATATGTCTCTGTTCCTGTGCAAACAGGAGAGTATTAGATATTCTCAGCCCTTTAATTAAGGTTGTGTCTGGCTTTTCATCCCCTTAAATATCTCTTATCATAATATATTTCAAATGTACAGAAGAGAACAAAGAATGAGCTAGAATAAACAAAACTTTTTAATTCTAATACATATTGTTGTTGCCATTCAGTGATGCTACCAATTTATAGTCCTCTCCAAAATGTGTGAAAGTGCTCATTCTTACCAACATTGAATATTTGCTTAGCCTTTGTTTTTAAATGTATTTATTAATTATGAATTATTTCAGGCACACAAAAAAATAAATATGATATTCGGTATTCTAAATGTTTGTATATTTTTCTGGTCTAGTAGATAAGAAATCATATGTTGTCTTAGTTTGCATTTCATGAGTTATGTTATTAATGTTAAACAGCTTTTCATATAATTTCTAGTCATTTGCATTTTTTTCTTGGAATTGTCTGTTCATATTCTTTGCCCTTTTTCTGTTAGAGTGTATTTTTTTAATTTGTGAAAAAGTTCTTTGTACCTTAAGGAAATTAGTCTTGCTTTCTGATTTATTCTATACATATCTCCCACCTTGTTGTATAACTTTTTCCTTTGTATATACTATTTTGGGGAGGAGACTATATATAGAATTGCTAAATATTTACTAAGCAAATTTTTCTGTCATGCTATTAGTTTTATGTCATGCTTGGGAAATGCCATTTTTATGTAGGATTTTTATTAATTAAACACATTTAAAAAATATTTTTGTTGCTGATATGTCTTTACATTTAAGTCTTTGATCCAGTTGGATTTTCTTCTTGATATTTTTGCTCTGTCTTTAGATATACATCTCTCTATATTGATGGCCCCTGAAGATTCCTTATTCAGCATCATAGGCTTCTTTCTAATTCCTGCCTTAGAATTGAGGAATTAATTCCTGTACGTATTGTTCACCTATGTCCTCCCTTATAGAGCATGTGGGTTACCTTTTCCTTCTTATGGGCTTCCCAAAAATGAAAGGAGCAGTCCCAGTTGGTCATTTAAACAAATTATTTATTATATTTAAATAAAGAATATCATAGGACTTCCGGGAAGATGGCGGTGTGAGCAGGGCGGCAGAAATCTCCTCCCTACACTATATTTATCTACGAAAACACAGCAAATACATCTATTCCTAAAAGAGAGACAAGAATACACAGGAAAGCGCACAGCGTGCAGCTACACCCGAGAGGACTTGGCACCCCAAGAGGCGGGTAAGATACGGAGCCGCGACCCGAGCCCTCCCCAACCCCAGCACACCGGTGGGAGGAGAGGATTCAGAGCTGGGAGGGAGTGGAAGTTCACCCCGCGAAGTAGCCAGCCCCGGCGATCTGCGCGGGGAGCGCTGACCCACATTGCGCAGTGCAGCGGAGATTGGAGAGACAGAGGGGCACGATCTGAGCGGGGAACGCGCCAGGGTACTTGCAGCCGGCTCCCGGGAAGGAAAAAAAAAGCGCGCGCTTTCTTCAGCGGTCTTAAAGAGACAGGAGCCCAGCAGAGGAGGCGGATCGCCCCAGCACACTCACCCCAGCAGGCTGGGAGTCCTGGGGAGTTTCAGACACCTTAGCTGGCGCCTGGGGAAGCGTACCCATACTTACACTTCTCACTGAGATCAACAGCCTCCTATTCGTTCCCACCCCTGTCACAGCGATAAAGGGCCCTGAGGAGGGGCGCAGTCACAGCTGTGGAATAGTGGGGCAATAGCGCCACCTGCAGCATTCCCACATAATCTACGCCCGGTGGGCATTTTTATTGTGTTTTTGTTTTGTTTTGTTTTTTGTTTTGTTTTTGTTTTTTCTTTTCTTTCTTTTTTTCTTTTTTTCTTTCTTTCTTTCTTTCTTCTTTTTTCTTTTTTTCTCTTTTTTTTTCTTCTCTTTTTAAAGTCTTAAAGAGCCTAGCTGACATACATGGCAACTATCAGTGACCAATTCTATAGCCATGAAAAGACAGAGGAATATGGTTCAGACCAAAATCAACCAGACAACCCCAGAGAGGGAGCCTGAAGGGATAGAAATGCATAGTCTTCCTGAAAAAGAATTCAGAATAAAAGTCATAACCATGCTGATGGACCTACAGAGAAATGTGCAAGAGCTGAGGGAGGAAGTGAGGGAACTGAGGAAAGACAATGCAGAAATCAGACAAGCGATCGACGGGCTTAACAGCACAATGGATGAGATGCAAGGGACTGTTAATGGAATAGAAAACAGAGAACAGGAGTACAGAGCAGCTGAGGCAGAGAGAGATAAAAGGATTTCTAGGAATGAAAGAATATTAAGAGAACTGTGTGACCAATCCAAACGGAACAATATTCGCATTATAGGAGTACCAGAGGAAGAAGAGAGAGAAAAAGGGATAGAAAGTGTCATTGAAGAAATAATTGCTGAAAACTTCCCTGACATGGGGAAGGAAATATTCTCTCAGGCCATGGAAGCCCACAGATCTCCCAACACAAGGGACCCAAGGAAGACACCACCAAGACACATAATAATTAAGATGGCAAAGATCAAAGATAAAGACAGGGTATTAAAGGCAGCTAGAGAGAGAAAAAAGATCACCTACAAAGGAAAACCCATGAGACTATCATCAGACTTCTCCACAGAAACCTTACAGGACAGAAGAGAATGGCATGATATATTTAACGTTATGAAACAAAAGGGCCTTGAACCAAGAATATTGTATCCAGCACGATTATCATTTAAATATGATGGAGGGATTAAACAATTTCCAGACAAACGAAAGTTGAGAGAGTTTGCCTCTCATAAACCACCACTACAGGATATCTTAAATGGACTGCTCTAGATGGAGGCACACCTAAGGCTAAAAAGATGTCACCAGAGAAAATAAAATCATAGCAAAGAAAGCAGACCATCCAAATACGAACTAAAGGCAAAGAATAAAACACCTATTATAGAAAGAATGGAGGAGGAGGAATAAGAAGGGAGAGAAACAAAGAAACATCAGACTGTGTTTACAATAACTTAACAAGAAAGTTAAGTTAGATTGTTAGATAGTAAAGAAGCAACCCTTGAACCCTTGGTAACCACGAGTCTAAAGCCAGCAATGGCAATAAGTACATACCTATCAATAATCACCCTAAATGTAAATGCACTGAATGCATCAATCAAAAGACACAGAGTAACAGAATGGATAAAAAAGCAAGACCCATCTATATGCTGCCTACAAGAAACTCACCTAAAATCCAAAGATATACACAGACTAAAAGTGAAGGGATGGAAAAAGTTATTTCATGCAAACAACAAAGAGAAAAAAGCAGGTGTTGCAGTACTTGTATAAGACAAAATAGACTTCAAAACGAAGAAAGTAGCAAAAGATAAAGAAGGACATTACATAATGATAAAGGGGTCAGTCCAACAAGAAGATATAACCATTATAAATATATATGCACCCAACACAGGAGCGCCAGCATATGTGAGACAAATACTAACAGAATTAAAGGAGGAAATAGACAGCAATGCATTCATCTTAGGAGACTTCAACACACCACTCACTCCAGAGGACAGATCAACCAGACAGAAAATAAGTAAAGACACAGAGGCACTGAACAACACACTAGAACAGATGGACCTAACAGACATCTACAGAACTCTACACCCAAAAGCAACAGGATACACATTCTTCTCAAGTGCACATGGAACATTTTCCAGAATAGACCACATACTAGGCCACAAAAAGAACCTCAGTAATTTCAAAAATATTGAAATCCTACCAAACAACTTCTCAGATCACCAAGGTATAAAACTAGAAATTTTAGAAGGAAATCAAAAAGGCTCACAAATACATGGAGACTTAACCACACTCTCCTAATTAATCAATGGGATAACGACCAAATCAAAACAGAAATCAAAGAATATATGGAGACTAATGACAACAACAACACAAAGCCACAACTTCTGTGGGACGCAGCAAAGGCAGTTCTAAGAGGAAAGTATATTGTAATCCAGGCCTATTTAAAGAAGAAGAACATTCCCAAATGAATAGTCTAAAGACACAATTACTGAAATTGGAAAAAGAAGAACAAATGAGGCCCAAAGTCACCAGAAGGAGGGACATAATAAAGATCAGAGAAGAAATAAATAAAATTGAGAAGAATAAAACAATAGAAAAAATCAATAAAACCAAGAGCTGGTTCTTTGAAAAAATAAACAAAATAGATAAACCCCTAGCCAGACTCATTAAGAGAAAAAGAGAATCTACACACATAAACACAATCAGAAATGAGAAAGGAAAAATCACGACGGACCCCACAGAAATACAAAGAATCATAAGAGAATATTATGAGAATCTATATGCTAACAAGCTGGAAAACATAGAAGAAATGGACAACTTCTTAGAAAAATACAACCTTCCAAGACTGACCAAGCAAGAAACAGAAAAACTAAACAGACCAATCACCAGTGACGAAATCGAATTGGTAATCAAAAAACTACCCAAGAACAAAACCCCTGGGCCTGATGGATTCACCTCTGAATTCTACCAGACATATAGAGAAGAAATAACACCGATTCTCCTTAAAGTTTTCCAAAAAATAGAAGAGGAGGGAATACTTCCAAACTCATTCTATGAAGCCAGCATCACTCTAATACCAAAACCGGGCAAAGACCTCACCAAAAAAGAAAATTACAGACCAATATCCCTGATGAACGTAGATGCAAAAATACTCAACAAAATATTAGCAAACCGAATTCAAAAATACATCAAGAGGATCATACACCATGATCAAGTGGGATTCATCCCAGGGATGCAAGGATGGTACAACATTCGAAAATCCATCAACATCATCCACCACATCAACAAAAAGAAGAACAAAAACCACATGATCATCTCCATAGATGCTGAAAAAGCATTTGACAAAATTCAGCATCCATTCCTGATTAAAACTCTCAACAAAATGGGTATAGACGGCAAGTACCTCAACATCATAAAGGCTATATATGACAAACCCACAGCTAACATCATACTTAACGGCGAGACGCTGAAAGCTTTTCATCTAAGATCGGGAACAAGACAGGGATGCCCACTCTCTCCACTGTTATTCAACATAGTACTGGAGGTCCTAGCCACAGCAATCAGACAAAACAAAGACATACAAGGCATCCAGATTGGTAAAGAAGAAGTCAAATTGTCACTATTTGCAGATGACATGATACTGTACATAAAAAACCCTAAAGATTCCATTCCAAAACTACTAGAACTAATATCTGAATTCAGCAAAGTTGCAGGATACAAAATTAACACACAGAAATCTGTTGCTTTCCTATACACTAATGATGAACTAACAGAAAGAGAAATCAGAAAAACAATTCCATTCACAATTGCATCAAAAAGAATAAAATACCTAGGAATAAACCTAACGAAGGAAGTGAAAGACCTGTACTCTGAAAACTACAAGACACTCCTAAGAGAAATTAAAGGGGACACTAACAAATGGAAATGCATCCCATGCTCTTGGCTAGGAAGAATAAATATTGTCAAAATGGCTATACTACCTAAAGCAATCTACAGATTCAATGCAATCCCTATCAAACTACCAACAGCTTTCTTCAATGAAGTGGAACAAATAATTCTAAAATTCATATGGAACCACAAAAGACCCCGAATAGCCAAAGCAATCCTGAGAAGGAGGAATAAAACAGGGGGAATTACACTCCCTGACTTCAAGCTCTACTACAAAGCCACAGTAATCAAGACAATTTGGTATTGGCACAAAAACAGACCCACAGACCAGTGGAACAGAATAGAAAATCCAAACATTAACCCAAACATATACAGTCAATTAATATTTGATAAAGGAGCCTTGGATATACAATGGGGAGATGACAGCCTCTTCAGCAGCTGGTGTTGGAAAAACTGGACAGCTACATGTAAGAGAATGAAACTGGACTACTGTCTAGCCCCATACACAAAGGTAAACTCAAGGTGGATCAAAGACTTGAATGTAAGTCATGAAACCATAAAACTCTTAGAAAAAAACATAGGCAAAAATCTCTTGGACATAAACATGAGCAACTTCTTCATGAACATATCTCCCGGGCAAGGGAAACAAAAGCAAAAATGAACAAGTGGGACTATATCAAGCTGAAAAGCTTCTGTACAGCAAAGGACACCATCAGTAGAACAAAAAGACATCCTACAGTATGGGAGAATATATTCATAAAAAACGTATCTGATAAAGGGTTGACATCCAAAATATATAAAGAACTCATGCACCTTAACAAACAGAAAGCAAATAATCCAATTAAGAAATGGGCAGAGGACATGAATAGACACTTCTCCAAAGAAGAAATTCAGATGGCCAACAGGCACATGAAAAGATGCTCCACATCGCTAATCATCAGAGAAATGCAGATTAAAACCACAATGAGATATCACCTCACACCAGTGAGGATGGCCAACATCCAAAACACAAACAACAACAAATGTTGGCGAGGATGTGGAGAAAAGGGAACCCTCCTACACTGCTGGTGGGACTGCAAATTAGTTCAACCATTGTGGAAAGCAGTATGGAGGTTCCTCAAAAAACTCAAAATAGAAATACCATTTGACCCAGGAATTCCACTCCTAGGAATTTACCCTAAGAATGCAGCAGCCCAATTTGAAAAGGACAGATGCACCCCTATGTTTATTGCAGCACTATTTACAATAGCCAAGAAATGGAAGCAACCTAAGTGTCCATCAGTAGATGAATGGATAAAGAAGAGGTGGTACATATACACAATGGAATATTATTCAGCCATAAGAAGAAAACAAATCCTACCATTTGCAACAACATGGATGGAGCTAGAGGGTATTATGCTCAGTGAAATAAGCCAAGCCGAAAAAGACAAGTATCAAATGATTTCACTCATATGTGGAGTATAAGAACAAAGAAAAAAACTGAAGGAACAAAACAGCAGCAGACTCACAGAACCCAAGAACGGACTAATAATTACCAAAGGAAAAGGGACTGGGGAAAATGGGCGGGAAGGGAGGGATACAGAGGGAAAAAGGGGCATTACGATTAGCAGATGTAATGTTGGGGGGGCACGGGAGGGCAGTACAACTCAGAGAATACAAGTAGTGATTCTATAGCATCTCACTACGCTGATGGACAGTGACTGTAATGGGGTTGGTGGGGGGGACCTGATGAAGGGGTAGTTTAATAATCGTAATATTGCACATGTAATTGTAAATTAATGATAATAAAATAAATTATATTTAAAAAAATAATGATAAAATAAAAATAAAAAATAAAAAATAAAAAAAGAGAAAAAAAAAGAAAAAAAAAGAAAAGTTATAGATACCTCAATTAAGGCAAAATAGCAATTTAAGTCATTATGATGCTCTTTCTTAAGATAATGTTCAAGAAAAGATTTATTGAAACCTTTAGTTAAACCTGTAATTAATATAGAACTTTGTCTTAATAATTGGGTCCTATCTCCTAAAATATTTTATTTCTTACACAGAGAAATGTTTCAAAATAAAATTTCAATTTTTTTCTTTTTGATCTATGAACTATCTGAAAGGAGACTCACATTGTTAATATAAGTGTCATAGGAGAGGGAATAGAGGTTTTGAACTTTCTGTAAAATAACAGATCTTCTCCTGAATAATCACCTGATCAGTTCACATTTTATTTAAATTAAAAATATAACATGCACAAAGTATTTTAGAATATACAAAATATCACATGACTCTGCTTGTGAGTAAAATCTGGAATTCTCATACTATTAAGAAGATTGTTTAGAAAGTTATTTTCTTCTTTCTTTCATTTCAATAACTCCCTTTTTTAATTTACCAATCAGTGTCTTTCTCATATAATCTGTGTCCCCTCTTATATTATTGTTACCACTCTGGTTTCAATAAATTCCATTTTCCTTGGAATTAAGACCAAAACCATTAATATCATCCAGTGGTTCTGAATGATCTACCTTTGGCTTATCTGCATCCTTCTCCTATTTACTCTTCATGTTCCCACTAAATGGCCTTCTCTAGTCCTGTCGGCTAATGGCCCTCACAGAGGGTTTCCTTGTTCATAGTCCTTTATTCTCTGTTCTGACCTAAGTTTAAGACAGATGTATTTCTAAAAGACAGCATTCCTTCCCTCCCAAACACTTATGTGCTTTGTAATTATGCATTAATTAGAATGCATGTGTACATTCAATGTGTGTCTCCTCCACTAGATTGCTTTTTGATGAAATTAAAGATCATACTGCTGTTTCACCATTAACTTTAGTGCTTGATACAGTATGACCCCATAATATGATGATCATGTGTCTCAGATTTCTCAGGCTTACCTTGGTTTAAGCCTGTTGCCACAGCATAATTTTAATAGCATATGTTATGTGAAGTAGGCCATTCCTTTTCTTTGATCATCTTTTTAATGTTTGGGCACTTTTCCTTTCTTTTACAAATTGGAATAAATTTCTTGCATTCCTACAAAAATTCAACAAGACTTTGATTACTATTTATTTAAATATATAGTTATAAAAAATAGTTATTTTCTGTGTTATATTCTCCCATCCATGAACACAATTTATCTCTTACATTATTGTATTTTTCCTATAATTAAAATTTTTAATCCATAGAATTCTAGAGTATATTTCAAATTTTTCTAAGAAATTTTGTAATTTTGATATTTTTTATTTGTATTATATACTTTAGTGTATCATTCCTAATATAGGGTATAACTATAGATTGATAAGAATTTCATTGAATTGTAACATAAAAAAAATTGTAAGTCATAAGTTAATACTTCAGTAATAATCACATGATTGAAAATAAATGTGTAACCCTCACCTGGATCAAGTAATAATACTCAACTTTCTGGTGCTCCCAACTAAATGCTGTTATCCCCTCACTGCTCTCTATAACTACTCTCGAAATTTTTAACACCAAAGATTTATTTTTGTGTCTTATTGAACTTTATATAATGGATTCCTATAATAGTCTCTTAGCCTAGTTTCTTTTGTTCATAGTTATGCTTGCAGAATTTATCCATGTTTTTCATATCTTATAACTTCATTTAATTTCATATTTTTGGCTATTGCACTCAACGAATGTGTCACTATTTTTGGATCTATCATTATGTGATGGTCTTTGGAGATGTTTTTGCACATATGTTTTGGAAAATATGTATATGCTCTTGTTGGATCAATACCTAGGAATAGAGTTCCTGGGTCACAGGGGATGTGTGTGTACGTTCCTGCCAGCATTGTATGTTAGTTCCAGGTGCTCCATATCCTCAGCAAAACTTATGCCATTAGGTAAAATGCACTGTACTTCTAGTTTCTCCTTAACCTCTTCCTGTGCCATTAGTCACATATGTAATTTCCAACAGTCTTCATGCCTCAAATCCAGCATTCTCTTTCTTATATTTAGAGTAGATTCCTAGTACTTGCCATTGGTTTATGTTTTATTTCATTTTTGATCCATCTCGGCATTGCACTTTTTGAAAAAATATATCTTAATAGGAATGGGAATTAGAAGTCATGAGAGTGTCCTTAAGGAGCTTTTGATTAAGCATGATTTAAAACAGGAATTCCATTTCATTTTCTTGAAATTCTCCATTTTTTTTTGTCATCTGAAAAACCATTTCCGCCTATTTATATTTCTATTAATCTTGCTTTGACATCTGAATTAGCCTGAGTCAAATCATGGAAAATTAGCCATAAAGTAGTTTGAGAAGGGAAAGTATAATATGAAGAATTACTGACTACAATACAAAAATTGAGCAATGAAGAATTGGCTAGTCAGCCATAAGGAAAACTTTAAAGAATATAAGACTAGCAAATACATAAAATAATAATGGATAATACTATATGTACCCCTAGGGGTGAGACAGAGCTCCCAAGAAGAGTTCCTTTTCCTCCAAAACTGACATCCAGACCTTGATGGAAAGGTCATATCTATATCTATGGCTCCCTGAATGGCAGAGAAAATGCTCTGGTGTTAGCAGAACTTGCAGGAAATCCACTGTTTGGATGCCAGGGAGGTGTCTCACCAGATGTAGTCACTGAAAAATTTCTGACGGGGATGCTGGCAGAAGGTGTTGGCCTTGGGAAATGCTGACTACTGTGAACTGAAGGAGCCAGGCCCTGGGGAAACCACGTGCATGGCAGGAAATGGGTGCTGGAGGAAGGGCTTTCCAGGCAGGGAACACACCCTAACTGCTAAGCCAAACTGTTTCCTCCCACAGTGTCTCTACATCACCTATGTCTGACAAAACCTAACATTATGGCAGATGAAAATTAAACAAACAAACAAAAAAATTAAATGTCCAAGGTTCATTTTCACAGATGAGGGAAAAAGGGTGAATTTGGAATGGAGGGGCAATAAATTGATAACTTGGTAAAACCCTTTTCTGGTTCTTATTCCTTTATCCAGACATATATAAGCAAAGCACTCCTTTGGACCCTTTCAATTTTGGGCTATCATTTCTTACCACTATAAATAAGGAAAATGACTGTTTTTGTTCCATTTTATGCTCCTTAACTTGCAGAGCATCTGTAATATAGAAAGAACTTAATCAATATTTTTGATTTTGTGAATGAATGCTGAATAAGGTAATACCTAAATAAATCTCAACGTGTTGCTCTTCTCTAAGCTACTGGTCACAGTCGCCTGAATGCCCTGCGTGTACTTCAAGCTGAACTCGCTGTTGTCCAAATCTGCTCCTCTTCCTATATTCACTCTCTTGGCACATAGCACCATTTCTCTCCAGTGATCCAACTTAGAAATCTGGACGTTCTCGCTTTCTTTTTCCTCCATTCTACATATTTAATCAATTAATCAGGTTTTAATGACACTGTTTCTCATTTGTTGACTATGTTCCCTACTGTACTTGTCTTGAATCTGGTCCTTGTCATACACAGCTCTTTGGATTGTTGTGATGTTCTTCCCGCTAGCCTTTCTGCCTTTGGTTTTGCAAGCCTCTCATGTATCCTTCATGTTGTTGCCCCAGTTATCTAAAAAATGCAAATTTCATCCTGTAACTGCTTTGCTTAAATCCTTCAGAGGTTTTTCTATTGCTTAAAGCAATGCTTTTCAACTTGGAATCTTAAGAATCCCTAGGTGAATAGAGGGGCCTTTAGGTGTTATGAAGAAGGAAAGGAACAGAGAGAGGGCAGGATTCTGGGACCCACACTTTTGTTTCCTACTGAGCAATTTAATTTGAGATCTTTAACATACTGTTTGTGAGTGAGATTTTGTTTAAATAATGTGTTTCTCTACAAGCAACTATGGCAAAATTTCAACTAAACAATTCTGGAAACAATTGGACTAAAAGATAAATTCCAAATCTTTGATATGGAATACACAATCATCTTACAATCTAGCTTTTGACTAATTTTGAGCATGATTTCTAATCCTTCATACCCTGCCAAGAAAGCAAAAATCAACCACAGCCATGCTCAATTGTTCAAAGTTCCCTAAATATGTCACATTTTAAAATTCATTCATTATTTCAAGAATTAAGTCTTGAGGACTCACTAGTCCCAACTTCTATATCAAGTGCCAGGCCATAGTAGGGATCAAAAGAAAATAAATAAATGATAGAAATATAGAATATAAGTACATGAAAAGCACTATGGAATTAAAAAATGGAAGTTGGGATAAGGAGTTTGTGGGATATAGCATTAGTTATAAATATAGTGGCCAAAGAAAGTCTGAGATGATAGCATATAAATAAAGCCCCAAAGTTGGTGAGCAAAGTAAGCAGTCTAGACATCTGGGGGAAGGGCTTTCCAGGCAGGGAGCAGAAAATGCCAACTCCCAGAAGAACAGCAAAAAAGCCATTGTGGCTGGAGTAGAGGGAACAAGGCAAGACAAACAGTGGCAGGTGAGATTATGGGCAAGATGGAACCAAACCCTAAAGGACCAAGTCATGGTAATATTTTTGGTTTTTAATCAGGATGACATGCTACACTAGTTTTCTGGGGCTGCATAACAAAGTACCACAAGCTGGTTGGATCAAAACAACAGAAATTTACTGTCACAGTAAAAGTTTGAATTCAAGGTGTCAACAGAGCCATATTCCCTCTGAAGACTCTAGGATGGGATTCTTTTGAAATGGCTTCTAAATGGCTCTTCCTAACTTCTGATGGTTACCGTCAATCCTTGGCACTCCTTAGCTTGCATCTGCATGACTCCAGTCTCTACCTCTGTCATGTTATGGCATTCTCTTTGTGTGTCTCCCTCTCCTAATAAGGACAGCAGTCATATTGGTCATACTCAAATATGGTTTCATATTAACTTTAAGTACATTTGCAATGACCTATTTCCAAATGAGATCACTTTCTGAGATACTGGGGGTTAGGACTTCAACAAATATTTCTGGGGACAAATTCAACCCATAGCACATGCGAAGCCAGAGAGTTTTTAAATACAAGATCTCATTTAGATTTGTAAAATATCTTTTGGTAGCTATGTTTAGAGACCAAAGAGGGACAAAGTTGGAAGCAGGGAGATCAATGAGTAGGTGGTAATGGATGGTAACAGTTTTGGAACATGGTGGGAATAGTAGAGGTGGTGAGAAGTGCTGGAATTCAGATATATTTCACATGTAGAGCTGACAAGATTTACTAATAATTTCATTGAATGTTGAAAGAGAGCAGTATAGATAATTGCAACATTTTTGACCTGAGCAAGTGGAAACATGAAATTATAATGGAAGAGAAGATTAAGAAATAGAGTCTAGGGAGGGTAACATGAGGTGTTCAATTAAACATAATAAATTTGAGATAGGCTTTAAGCAGGTTTCCTGAAAACTCCTGGTTTATATTTTGCCTATGTCCTGTACAATTTAGCATGTATGCCAATAATTGATATTTAACAAACTATGACTATTAGTGTATTGGTTTACTGTGGATGTCATAACAAATTACCAAAAACTGGGTGGCTTAAATCAATAGAAATTTATTTTCTCACAATTGTGGAGGCCAGGATAGGTTTCTACTGAAAGTTCTAAGGAAGATTTCCTTCCATGCCTCTCTTCTAACTGCTGGGAGCAGCCAAAAATCCTTGGTGCTCTTCGGCTTGGATATATATCCATCCATCCTCACATTGCTGCCTTCTCTATGTCCTTTCCATTTCTCCTTTCTTATAAGAATATTTATTGGATTTAGGGCCTGCCCAACCCAATAGGATCTCCTCCTAAGGTCCTTAATTACACCCACAAGGCCCTTTTTATAAATAAGTTTGCATTTACAGGTTCTTCATGAACATTTTTTTGGAGAGTGGGTAGTAAAGAGTCATGATTCAACCACTACAAATAGTTACATTAAAATAGGCTAGATACAGCTGCATACAAGAAAATGAAACTGGATTGTTGCCTAACCCCATACACAAAAGTAAACTCAAAGTGGATCAAAGACCTGAATATAAGTAATGAAACCATAAAACTCTTAGAAGAAAACATCGGCAAAACTCTCTTGAATATAAACATGAGCAATTTTTCCTGAATGCATCTCCTCAGGCAAGGGAAACAAAATAAAAAATGAACAAATGGGACTATATCAAGATAAAAGCTTCTGTACAGCAAAGGACACCATCAGCAGAACAAAAAGGCATCCTACAGTATGGGAGAATATATTTGTAAATGACATATCTGACAAAGGGTTAACATCCAAAATATATAAAGAACTTACATGCCTCAACACCCAAAAAGCAAAAAAACTCGATTAAAAAATGGATGGAGGATGTGAAGAGACAATTCTCCAAAGAAGAAATTTATATGATGAACAGTCACATAAAAAGATGCTCCACATCACTAATTATCAGGGAAATGCAAATTAAAACCACAATGAGATATCACCTCACACCAGTTAGGATGGCCCACATTGAAAACACTAGGAAAAACAAATGCTGGTGAGGATGCGGAGAAAGGGGAACCCTCCTACACTGCTAGTGGGAATGTAAAATAATTCAACCATTGTGAAAAGCAATATGGAGGTTGCTCAAAAAACTAAAAATAGAAATACCATTTAACCCAGGACTCCACTCCTTAGAATTTACCTGAAGAAAACAACTTCTCAGATTCAAAAAGACATATGCACCCCTATGTTTATTGCAACACTATTTACAATAGCCAAGATATGGAAGTAACTTAAGTGTCCATCAGTAGATAAATGGATAAAGAAGATGTGGTATATATACACAATGAAATACTATTCAGCCATTAGAAAGAAACAAATCCTACCATTTGCAACAACATGGATGGAGCTAGAGGGTATTATGCTCAGTGAATAAGTCAGGCAGAGAAAGACAAATACCAAATGATTTCCCTCATTTGTGGAGTATACCAATGAGGCAAAACTGAAGGAACAAAATAGCAGCAGACTCAGAGACTCCAAGAAGAACTAGTGGTTACCAAATGGGAGGGGTGGGGGGGTGGGGGGAGCGGGAGGGAGAAGGGGATTGTGGGGTATCAGGATTGGTGCACATGGTGTGTGTGGGGTCACGGGGAAGATAGTGTAGCTCAGAGAAGACAAACAGGGACTCTGTGGCATCTTACTACACTGATGGACAGTGACTGCAACGGGGTATGGGGGGACTGGATAATAAGGGTGAATGTAATAACCACATTGTTTTTCTTGTGAAACCTTCATAAAAGTGTATATCAATGATACTTTAATAAAAAGAAAAAGGGGAAAAATAAAATAGGCCAGATGGCTTTGTTAGACTTTTTGTTTTGTGCCTGCAACTTCTGTTGTGGTTTTTTCTAGTGGTGTGGAAGACATGCGAATGAATAGTTCTTACTTTAATACTTGGTTAAACCTGAGAGGAGACCAGAAATAATTTGTCATTCTTTTTGACCTTTACAGTTATGATTTCTCTTTTAAGAACAGTATGCAAGATAATTACTGATAAAACCAAATTTACATAACAGTATCAACAAATCCTCTGGTCTGGTGGCAGTAGGAGAGGTATTCTATACTGGATATTCTATTGCCTGATTGTGCCTAAAGATTCAGAAAAACCCCAGACCTAGGTGAGCCAAGTAGTGGAAACTGTAGACAAATATAAGCTAGGTCTAAGTAAAATATGTACAGGAAATAGCTGGGAAATCCTTCCAGAGTGTATACAGAGAGTAGTGTGAATACCCTAATGATAGTTGTTTAGCATTTAATATATGGCATAACTCTAAAAAATTTACATGTTTTTGTTTGGCAATGCAATGAGCCCTTTGACAGCAATGAGCTCAAATAAATGAAAGTGGTTATTTAATTAACATTTTAATGCTTTTAGTACTGAATTGTTTTTCAAGAAAGTTGATAATGTACATGTACTTGAACAATATGTTAGAGATTTTCCAATCCACTGTATGGGTGCTATAGACTGAACTGTGTCTCCCCAATATTAATATGTGGAAACTCTAACCCCCAACATGACTGTATTTGGAGACAGAGCCTTTAGGGAGGTAAATAAAGACAAATGAAGTCATAAGTGTGAGGTCTTAATACTATAGGTTTAGTGACTGTATAAGAAGGGGAAGAGAGAGGGATTTATCTCTTTCTGTATGGGTACAAAGAAAAGGGCCATCTGTCAGGAAGGGAGTTCCCACAGAAACCACCATGCTGGCACTTGGATCTTGGATGTCCAAGCTTCCATAACTGTGAAAAATAAATCTCCATTTTTTAACTGCCCAGTCTGTGGAATTTTGTTATAGCAGCCTGAGCTAAAACAGAGGGCCATAGTGACTCCGCTGACTACATGAAAATCAAAAGGTAAAAGTCTGGCTTACATCTAATTTACATTTGTTACATCACATTTACACTAATCTAGTTAAACATTTGCAGTTATTTTAAAAGATTTTGCTCAATGATAATGATTTAATGCATGCAAACTGTAGAAGGTGTTTACTCTTTGAAGTTTGGGTGATGAAATTTATCTTCTAAAATAAATTTGTCTTCTAAACTAATTTTGTTCATTTTGGATTTTGAGTTTTCTTGTGCACATATGAAAAGTGAAGTGAGTGATAGCTCCATTAAAAGAAATATTTCAGTTATGTGGTGCTAGCATTATATATAAGCCTTTAAATGCTTCATATTGAAAAACAATTCCAATAATGGCTTATTGTTTTTTTATTTTAATTCATGAATTAAAAGTAAACAATTTGAATATTCATAGTGGTCAGGCGATATCTGACAAAACTGTGATTACTTATTATAAATTAAACTAAAGAGCACAACATTCAAGATAAAAAGAAATGATAGGAAAACAAATTTGTTGTAGAAAAGTTATGAGGTAAAAAATTGGAAGTTACTAAATTTTCAAAAATTGGGATCGGATGCATATACACATTCATGCTATATTTTATATGGTGAGAATGCAGGCCAGCATTTTTGGTGTCAAAGCTGGTGCTGCATATAAAAATATCTTTGAGTTAACTATGCTTTCTGCCTTTGTTGCCCCATAGAAGTATTTGAGCATTTGAAGAATTACTTTGTAAATAGAGGTAGGTATCCTTTAATTGTTTTGAATGATTTCGTAAAGGAGTCCTCTAAATTTTGTACGTATTATAGTCTTTTATTTTTAGCACCATTTTATTTTCAAAAGTCCTAGTTTAGATAATAACGTACATGAACACTAACTATAGACATCCAATTGCACATTTCAGGAAAGCAGTTGATTAGATGTGTAGGGAATTCAGGGGAGAGGCCTAGGACAGAGAGACAAATTTGAAGTCTGGAGTATGTAGTGGAAATATATCTGCTATAATAAAATTATGTAATTATTAATTTTACATTTTTCAATACTTAATAAGGATCACCAGTAGGAGTAGCAGTTGCCTATATTATTCTTATGATTGCCTTCTCCAAGCAGATTAGAATGGCTACTAACAAAAATTCTGTATTCCGTTGCAAGAAAAATACTGAACCCAGAATGTGATACCTATATTCCCAACCCCTTAGTGGAGAACAACAACAAAAACAAACAAAAAGCACTGTATCTGGTTCCATCAGAAACTCAAAATCAAATGAAGAAAAAGCTAAGCACAATTTCCTATCCATTTCCTATCCCTCCTAATTATTCCCCCAATCTCTCTTCCTCCTCTGTTTTCTGTTTCTACTTTGAAATCACAATTTTTAAATTTACTTAGCCTTAAAATATTAAAATAACTTCAGATTTTTTTTCTCAATGATTCCGGATATCCGTCCATACTGATTGTACTTTCACAGTGCTCTTACATCTGACTCTGTTCCCCACTGTTTCTATTCTTAGCATATTGTGACATCCATTTGACTTATTGAATGATGAAAATGTTTCTAACTAACATCTCTGCTTCTGGTTTCTCCTATCTCTAAACCTTCCTACCTAATCCTATCAATTTCATCTTTCTGATGATCCCTAAGCATGTCTGTCCTTTCCGTAGTAACATTTAAGGTCTTTCATATGGTTCCTGGAGACATTTATATTCCTCAAGTTCTCAAATAAATCCCATCCTATCTTTTACTTTCTGTTTTACATAGTATGGTCTAACCAAACTAAACTACCCAGATTTCCTACATGTAATATGCATTTTCTCTCCTCAATTTCATTCCTGAAATTGTTTCTTCTGCCCAATTCTTCCCCTCACTTCTGCAGGTCGAATCATATGTAATTGAAATGTCAGCTGGCTTCATTAGCCCATGGATAAACTTGAGCTGCTGAACTATTTTTGTACTTATATTTTATTATTAAAAAAGCAATGTATGTATATTGTTGTAGAAATTTAAATCACTATTCCATTTCCCTTAGACATTTTCCTTATATTTGTTTGTTTTGATGGTTACTTTCAAAACTCTAAAGGACATGAACTGATTTTATATCAACTTTTAAAATCTAGATTAAAATGGATAATTGAAGTCTATACCAAGAGCAGTCTCTAGACAATAGCTTTCCAATCTGTGTATAGGCTATTGAATACCCCACTTCAGAGTAACCTCAGTGTTACCTGGACCACCTTTCCTAAGGCTTCTATTTCTTTTCCTCTCAGTACTTCATTCCAAGTTTGACTCTACACAGTAATAGCAACAGTGAAACTTTTAACAACATCAGGGGTAACAAATTGACTTTCCAACTAAGATTTAGCTGCCTCTAATCATGGTTATTTCAGATCCAGATGTCAAGATGTCCAGGAAATGCCCCTACCAGCCCAGCTCTTGGTCACCTCCCATAACTAGAATCAGGTTGTCTTTCTCCAATGGGAATGCCCTTAGACATGTCTACAGGGCTCACAGTATAGTTGTAAAAACCTCATAGGGCATTTAAAGGCAAGGAGTGTCCCTCCTCTAAGACAAAGTGTACTTCTTGAAGCCTTGTTTTCTGTCTTCATATCTGCTATCTTAAGACAAATGAAAAATTAAAATATCTATTTCCTTTAAGAGAGATTTACAAGGTGTTCTTGCCTTAGACTTTATAGTGTTCTAACCTCTTGAATGTACATATGCCTATATTTCCAAAACATAGATTATTCATCCAAAATAATACCATATGTAGGATAACAGGGTTATAGTCTAGGCAGAATTTTTACAATATCAAGCTCTTCATTTGTTAACCTTATGTAAGTGAGAGCTGAGTATTTGTTAACTCTGCCGTCTCTACTCTCATAGGATGCTGTAGACACATACACACATAGTTTTTATTCCATCTGTTACAATGAACAAGTGTAGGAGATTAAATTCATACTTTAAAGGATACTTTTTGCTAGGAGAAATATTGTATGTAGAAACATAACATAATAAAGGTAGCCTCTTAAAAGATCATATAGGAAAACCAGATCTTTTGGCTTCATGGAGCTTCAAATAATTCCATAATTATATTAGGTTGTTGCTTTCACTACATAGCTTTTAAAAGGGGGAGCTTTTTTACTGTTTAATTTGACTACTTAAATCATTATATTACACTTGTTTCTCTATTTTGTAACCTTCTTGCTGTAGTTTCAAGGTCGTCAGTACTAAAACTTGGTAGTTCCAGCTTAAAAGACCAAGTCTTTCAACTGTTTAAAAGATGATTTCCTAATCCTATGACTGAGAAAGAGACAGCTCTACTTTGAGAATCATCGGGAGATATCTTTACTCACATGCCTAGAGGTCGATGCCAGGTAAACAAGGCGAGAAGACAATTAAAGAGCTACTTCTTCTTTCTTTTTTTTTCTGTAACAACATTTTAAACTTTTATAACAAGGCCTGGCATATCAAAATTAGGTGACACTTCAAAGTGCAAATTCACTAAGGAAATTAATAATAGCCTATTTCATAACACTTGGACCTTTCAGTCAGATCAAGGTTATTAAAAAAAAAGCCATGTTGTGTACTTTGAAGGGAGGATTTTGTAAAATTATGAGAAAATGTATATAATATGGCTGCAACAATATCTCCTTTCCTAAATGCACTTTAAGAGTGTTAGAGGTAAGGTCTAATTTTATCTCCTTGAATCTCACTTGTAACTAGTAGATAGTGGCAGAAGTCAGACCATAGATTATCTGAGGCTATGCCATGTAGATAATGAAACTTCCATCTTTTTTACCTGGAATACTCATTTTGGAGCCTAAACCATAATGTGTAAAATCCAGCCACCCTGAGGCCACCAGTAGAGGCCAAATTAGGTCTCTGTCTAAAGGCTTTAGTTATGGTCCCAACGGATAGCCCACATCAACTGCTAGACATGTGACTGAAAACACTTCCAAATGATTTCATACCCTGATGGTCAAGTCACCTCCCACCTTCTAGTGGGAGGCTCTAGATATCATGGAGCAAGAAAAACCATCCCCACTATGCTCTGCCCAAATTCCTGACCCACAGAATCTGTGAGCACTATTATATTAGCTTTTATATCATTAATTCTTAAAGTGGTTTGTTACACAACGGTAGCAACCAGAATGGAACACTACACTGAGTACACATGGGAGAGGGGTGGAAATATCCTGAAGAGTCACCTCAAACCTGAAGTTTTCTTGAAGCACAGTATGCTTTCTCTGCAGTTGGAGGACTGCAGGACTGACACTTGATGCAGCCAAAGATTATGGCAGGCTAGAAAGGGGAAAGCAGAGAGCTGCGATAAGCAATAAACAGTCTCGCTGATGACAAGGAATATTTGAACGAGAGTTAGGCAGAGTAGAAGAGACAGCTGGCCTACGGTCTTTTTATGTCCTATCAAAGAAGACTTTCTGGGAGAATGAGGGAACACCTGCAGCTAATGTCTGAGTGTGAATCTGAGATAAAAGTGTCTAGCTGAAGAAGAGGCACCAGGCACATCAAGGAGTCTTTGGTTAGAAGAGCCCAGCAGCGGATTTTCGAAGAACCTTGAAAATAGTCCAAGGTAGGAGTTTTAAATATCTGAAAGGTGTGGACATTTAGAAGCCAGTTTACAATAATACAAATTAACAAATTTCGTGCTCACTCTTATTTTGCCTCGCCTCCAAAATTACAGTTATATTTATGGAGAAGATTAGAGGAGAAAGCAAAAAGTGAAAAAATAAAAGCAAATGAAAAGTAAAAGCAGACCTTTTATAAAAGGAGAATGTGATCTAGTTGGAGGTGTCTTCACATTTAGCCCATAGTAAATGCTGGAAGGCAGAGTATATGGTTCCAGATGAAGAGGAATAGAGTTAGTGGAAGTCCTCTTTTGATTTGTTTTCTCAATTAAATGTTTAGTAGGACCATCACCAAGGGTGGGAGTGGAAGAGAATATACAGGTTTGAGAAAAATGGTAAATTCATAAAATAGTCCTCAGGAAAAGTATTTGAACTAGCTACTGATTAGTGACCAGCATTAATAGTTATTTGAGATTAGTAGTCAAGAATTTAAAGTGATTAAGACTCAGTATGGTTATCAATTATTCTCCAGCCATGTTCCCTGTAGTTCGGACATGCAAAACAAGTAAACAGGATTTGACCAGCCTTGAAGTTCTGTAGATCAGAGTACTGAGTGGTAATGTAAAACAGAGTGATTTTCATCGGTAACTTGAAATGTAAACTGAGTAAGGAGAAAAGCAAGGACATAAGGCATGTGAAGGAAAATAGAAATCTTCTAGCGTCAAACCTGGAGGTTCTGAGCAGTTGGGGTAGGAATAGGAAAGGAAGTGCATTAGAAAGATAGCAGTTGTTAATTTAATGTATCAGTGTTATGCTTGAATTTTAAAATATATTGGCCCATTAAGATAAGTTTGTATTGTGTGTATATATATGTATATATATATATATATACACACACACATGTATACATTATATATATGTATGTGTGCACATATATGTAATGCATATTTCGTATTATATATAAATAGTGATTAGTATATGAACAAATTAGAAGTTGCCAGGGAAATATCACTGAGTTCCTTATATCCCGTATGTTAAGTACGTAGGCATTCAGAGAAAAATTCTTACAAGTAAAAAAACTCACTGCATTCAAAAGATACTTTTATAATTTCTCCATTTGTTTTTAATGAAAAAGCTTATTCTATTCAACCAACCTATGTTAAAATAGAAGTTTAAATGAGGAAATATAGTGTCTGTTTTGGATGTCAAACTATTTTTATGGGCATTGGGAGGGCTAGTAATTATAAGAACTTTGGAACTTTGGAAAGATCCATTTTGTTGTTTAATTGAAATGAATACACTTCCCCAAAACATACACACACACACATATATTCTGACACACTTATTAATATTGAAGAAAGATGAAATATAATCAGGGAATGAGTATCCAGAATTGCATTCTCCTTCCCAAAGTGAACTACAATCTAATTCTTAATCTTTTTATGTATATATACATATACATACACACATACACACATATATATATAATGGTTAGTTTTGCATATTCTTTTCTAGTTTTCCTTTTTAAAGACTTAATTTATTCACCAAGTCTGCAATTTTCATATTATTTATAGATACAGAGGCCATTAAGCCTTGCTGCATAAATGGTAAATAACATCATGAGAATAAGACTTTAATGTTACTTTATGAATATGTATGGCATTATTGTGAGTAATATTCATTTCTTAAAGCTTCCTTATAAACAGGGTAAGTACAAATAAAACAAGCAGTAAGTACTCCAATCTACTGGTTCTCTGCATAATTTTTTATATGAATTATTTATATAAAAATCCCAAAAAAGCTTTGAAATTATCTGGTAGTTCTCTAAGTTAGTACTTATTTTTTACCTGTTAGAAAGTTTTCTTTGCTACTAAATAATAAAAAAGGAGATAAAAGCATATTGTAGTATAGGTGAATGACACTAACTGGAAATTCAACTTCATCTACAGTTTTCAGGAGTAATGTTGAAAAATAAAAATGCAGTAACAAACCAAGTCTGCTGCCTGCTGAATTAAATACTGCCAGTTTGGATGTAATTAAGTGAACGTTTTATTTTCAACATCATCATTACTATTACTTTGAATCCCAACTATATTAATAGATTTAAAAATGTTTTTGTCAAAGATATTACACCTTAAAAAATTGGCTGCATCATGGAAGCTGAACTGTTATTATTTTCCTTTATGAGGTTTTTTTTTCACAGTTTATAATTATTAGATACCTACTGTAAATTCCCTACATATCAACAATGGTAGTATGATTTTTAAATTTACCCCAAATCATGGCTTATAAATTTAAATTGCCCAACTCCAATAGACAGGAACTCATTAATAGGTCACAATTCCCATTCATGCTATCTACCTCTGGTAGTTTTTCATTGATTATTGTATATTTATTTTGTAGGTGAATTTATTTTAGTAGAAAGATATGGACAAATCTTAATAACAATTAATGGAGTATTCTACGTGAAAGAGTCTCACAAGCCATATTAATTAAGTAATATAATTATTGTGAGAAAGAAAATGGTGAGGTAGATGTTTTTTGTTTTGTTTTACATTTCAATTTTTAAAAATAATTTATTTTAGTACAATTAATCTACAATTACATGTGCAATATTATGGTTATTAAACTACCCCCTTCATCGGGTCCCCAGCACCAACCCCATTACAGTCACTGTCCATCAACGTAGTGAGATGCTATAGAATCATTACTTGTTTTCTCTGAGTTGTACGGCCCTCCCGGTGCGCCCCCAACATTACATCTGCTAATTGTACTGCCCCTTTTTCACCCTTGTCCCTTTCTTCCCACCCATCTTCCTCAGTTCCTTTCCCTTTGGTAACTATTAGTCCGTTCTTGGGTTCTATAGGTTTGCTGCTGTTTTGTTCCTTCAGTTTTTTTCTTTGTTCTTATACTCCACATATGAGTGAGATCATTTGATATTTGTCTTTTTCCGCTTGGCTTATTTCACTAAGCATAATACCCTCTAGCTCCACCCATGTTGCTGCAATGGTAGGATTTGTTTTCTTCTTATGGATGAATAATATTCCATTGTGTATATGTACCACCTCTTCTTTATCAATTCATCTACTGATGGACACTTAGGTTGCTTCTATTTCTTGGCTATTGTAAATAGTGCTTCGATAAACATAGGGGCGCATCTGTCTTTTTCAAACTGGGCTGCTTGCTGCATTCTTAGGGTAAATTCCTAGGAGTGGGATTCATAGGTCAAATGGTATTTCTATTTTGAGTTTCTTGAGGAACCTCCATACTGCTTTCCACAATGGTTGAACTAATTTGCATTCCCACCAGCAGTATAGGAGGGTTCCCTTTTCTCCACATCCTCGCCAACATTTGTTGTTGTTTGTGTTTTGGATGTTGGCCATCCTCACTGGTGTGAGGTGATATCTCATTGTGGTTTTAATCTGCATTTCTCTGATGATTAGCAATGTGGAGCATCTTTTCATGTGCCTGTTGGCCATCTGAATTTCTTCTTTAGAGAAGTGTCTGTTCAGATCCTCTGCCATTTCTTAATTAGATTATTTACTTTTTGTTTGTTGAGGTGCATGATTTCTTTATATATTTTGGATGTCAACCCCTTATCAGATACGTCATTTATAGATATATTCACCCATACTGTAGGATGTCTTTTTGTTCTACTGATGGTGTCCTTTGCTGTACAGAAGCTTTTCAGCTTAATATAGTCCCACTTGTTCATTTTTGCTTTTGTTTGCCTTTCCTGGGAGATATGTTCATGAAGAAATCACTCATGTTTATGTCCAAGAGATTTTTGCCTATGTTTTTTTCTAAGAGTTTTATGGTTTCATGACTTACATTCAGGTCTTTGATCCATTTTGAGTTTACTTTTGGGTATGGGGTTAGACAGTAGTCCAGTTTCATTCTCTTACACGTAGCTGTCCAGTTTTTCCAACACCAGCTGCTGAAGAGGCTGTCATCTCCCCATTGTATATCTAAGGCTCCTTTATCATATATTAATTGACTGTATATGTTTGTGTTAATGTTTGGATTTTCTATTCTGTTCCACTGGTCTGTGGGTCTGTTTTTGTGCCAATACCAAATTGGCTTGATTACTGTGGCTTTGTAGTAGAGCTTGAAGTCAGGGAGTGTAATTCCTCCTGTTTTATTCCTCCTTCACAGGATTGCTTTGGCTGTTTGGGGTATTTTGTGGTTCCATATGAATTTTAGAATTATTTGCTCCAGTTCATTGAAGAAGGCTGTTGGTATTTTGATAGGGATTCCGTTGAATCTGTAAATTGCTTTAGGTAGTATAGCCATGTTGACAATATTTATTCTTCCTAGCCAAGAGCATGGGATGAATTTCCATTGTTAGTGTCCTCTTTAATTTCTCTTAGGAGTGTCTTGTGGTCTTCAGGGTATAGGTCTTTCACTTCCTTCGTTAGGTTTCTTCCTAGGTATTTTGTTCTTTTTGATGTAGTTGTGAATGGAGTTGTTTTTCTGATTTCTCCTTCTGTTAGTTCATCATTAGTGTATAGGAAAGTAACAGATTTCTGTGTGTTAATTTTGCATCCTGCAACTTTGCTGAATTCAGATATTAGTTCTAGTAGTTTTGGAGTGCAATCTTTAGAGTTTTTTATGTACAAAATCATGTCATCTGCAAATAGCAACAATTTGACTTCTTCTTTACCAATCTAGATGCTTTGTATGTCTTTGTTTTGTCTGATTGCCGTCGCTAGGACCTCCAGTACTATGTTGAATAACAGTGGGGAGAGTGGGCATCCCTGTCTTGTTCCTGATCTTAGATGAAAAGAATTTAGCTTCTCGCTGTTAAGAATGATGTTAGCTGTGGGTTTGTCATATATGGCCTTTATGATGTTGAGGTACATGGCCTTTATACCCATTTTGTTGAGAGTTTTAATCATGAATGGGTGCTGAATTTTGTCAAATGTTTTTCAGCATCTATGGAGGTGATCATGTGGTTTTTGTTCTTCTTTTTGTTGATGTGGTGGATGATGTTGATGGATTTTCGAATGTTGTACCATCCTTGCATCCCTGGGATGAATCCCAGTTGATCATGGTGTATGATCCTCTTGATGTATTTTTGAATTCGTTTTGCTAATATTTTGTTGAGTATTTTTGCATCTACGTTCATCAGGGATATTGGTCTGTAATTTTCTTTTTTGGTGAGTCTTTGCCAGGTTTTGGTATTAGAGTGATGCTGTCTTCATAGAATGAGTTTGGACGTATTCCCTCCTCTTCTGTTTTTTTGGAAAACTTTAACGAGAATCGGTGTTATTTCTTCTCTATATGTCTAGTGGAATTCAGAGGTGAATCCATCTGGTCCAGGGTTTTGTTCTTGGTAGTTTTTTGATTACCGCTTCAATTTCGTTGCTGGTGATTGGTCTGTTTAGTTTTTCTGTTTCTTGCTTGGTCAGTCTTGGAAGGTTGTATTTTTCTAAGAAGTTGTCCATTTCTTCTATGTTTTCCAGCTTGTTAGCATATGGATTCTCATAATATTCTCTTATAATTCTTTGTATTTCTGTGCGGTCCGTCATTATTTTTCTTTTTCATTTCTGATTCTGTTTAAGTGTGTAGATTCTCTTTTTCTCTTAATAACTCTGTCTAGGGGTTTATCTATTTTGTTTATTTTTTCAAAGAACCAGCTCTTGGTTACATTTACTTTTTCTATTGTTTTATTCTTCTCAGTTTTATTTATTTCTTCTGTAATCTTTATTATGTCCCTCCTTCTGGTGACTTTGTGCCTCATTTGTTCTTCTTTTTCCAATTTCAGTAATTGTGTCTTTAGGCTATTCATTTGGGAATGTTCTTCCTTCTTTAAATAGGCCTGGAATGCAATATACTTTCCTCTTAGAACTGCTTTTGCTGCGTCCCGTAGAAGTTGTGCCTTTGTGTTGTTGTCATTAGTCTCCATGTATTCTTTGATTTCTGTTTTGATTTGGTCGTTAACCCATTGATTAATTAGGAGAATGTTGTTAAGTCTCCATGTATTTGTGAGCCTTTTTGATTTCTTTCTAAAATTTATTTCTAGTTTTATACCTTTGTGATGTGAGAAGTTGGTTGGTAGAATTTCAATATTTTTGAATTTACTGAGGTTCTTCTTGTGGCCTAGTATGTGGTCTATTCTGGAAAATGTTCCATGTGCACTTGAGAAGAATGTGTATCCTGTTGCTTTTGGGTGTAGAGTTCTGTAGATGTCTGTTAGGTCCATCTGTTCTAGTGTATTGTTCAGTGCCTGTGTGTCTTTACTTATTTTCTCTCTGGTTGATCTGTCCTTTGGAGTGAGTGGTGTGTTGAAGTCTCCTAAAATAATTGCATTGCTTTCTGTTTTCTCCTTCAATTCTGTTATTTGTTTGATATATGCCGGCGCTGCTGTGTTGGGTGCATATATATTTATAATGGTTATATTCTCTTGTTGGACTGACACCTTTATCGTTATGTAATGTCCTTCTTTATCTCTTGCTACGTTCTTCGTTTTGACACCTATTTTGTCTGATCCAAGTACTAAAACACCTGCTTTTTTCTCCTTGTTGTTTGCATGAAATATCTTTTTCAATTGCTTCACCTTTCGTCTGTGTATATCTTTGTGTTTGAGGTGAGTTTCCTGTAAGCAGCAAATAGATGGGTCTTGCTTTTTTATCCATTCAGTAACTCTTGTTTCTTATCCATTGATTGGTGCATTCAGTCCATTTACATTTAGGGTGATTATTGATAGATATGTACTTATTTCTATTGCTGGCTTTAGATTTGTGGTTTCCAAAGGTTCAAGGGTCGCTCTCTACTATCTAACAGTCTAACTTAACTTTCTTGTTAAGTTATTGTAAACACAGTCTGATGTTTCTTTATTTCTCTCCCTTTTTATTCTTCCTCCTCCATTCTTTAGATGCTAGGTCTTTTATTCTTTGCCTTTAGTTAGGATTTGGATGATATGCCTTCTTTGCTATGATTTTATATTCTCTGGTGACCTCTTTTTAGCCTTAGGAATGCCTCCATCTAGAGCAGTCCCTTTAAGATATCCTGAAGAGTTTGGTTCATGGGAGGCAAATTCCCTGTTTTTGCTTGTCTGGAAATTGTTGAATCCCTCCCTCAAATTTAAATGATAATCATGCTGGATACAATATTCTTGGTTCGAGGCCCTTCTCTTTCATTATATTAAATATATCATGCCATTCTCTTCTGGCCTGTGACGTTTGTGTTGAAAAGTCTTATGATAGTGTGATGAATTTTCCTTTGTAGGTGATATTCCTTCTCTCTCTAGCTGCCTTTAATACTCTGTCCTTATCGTTGATCTTTGCCATCTTAATTATTGTGTCTTGGTGTTGTCTTCCTTGGGTCCCTTGTGTTGGGAGATCTGTGGGCTTCCGTGGTCTGAGGGACTATTTCCTTCCCCAGCATGGGGAAGTTTTCAGCAATTATTTCTTCAAAGACACTTTCTATCCCTTTTTCTCTCTCTTCTTCCTCTGGTATTCCTATAATGTGAATATTTTTCCATTTGGATTGGTCACACAGTTCTCTTAAAATTCTTTCACTCCTAGAGATCCTTTTATCTCTGCCTGAGCTTCTCTGTATTCCTGTTCTCTGATTTCTATTCCATTAACATTCTCTTGCATCTTGTCCAGTCTGCTGCTAAGCCTGTCAATCTCTTGTCTCATCTCTGCATTGTCTTTCCTGACTTTCCTCACTTCCTCCCTTAGCTCTTGCATATTTCTCTGTATATCCATCAGTATGGTTATGACTTTTATTCTGAATTCTTTTTCAGGAAGATTGTGCATGTCCATCCTTTCAGACTCCGTCTCTGGTGTTGTCTGGTCTGAGGTTTTCTGGGTAAGTTTTGTTTGTACCATATTTCTCTGTCTTTTCATTGCCATAGAGGTGGTCAGAAAAATAAAAAAGAGGAAAGGGAAAATAGAAAAAAAACTGCCTGCCAGGTATAGTTTCTGTTAGGATCCTGTAGGTGGCGCTACTGCTCCACTATTCAGCTGCCACGCTGCTCCACCAGGCCCTTTGTGACTCTGGCTGGGGAGAGAACGAATGGGAGCCTGCTGATTTCTGTGGGAAGTCTCTGTGCGACTGCTTTTCCCAGCCACAGTCAAAGGGGACCAAAATTCCCCAGGGCTCCCAGCCTGCTTGGCTGAGTGGGCTGGGATGATCCTGCTCCTCCATTGGGCCCCTGTCTTTAAGACCCCTAAAGAGCGCATGCTTTTCTTTTGTCCCAGGGAACCGGCTGGGTGGACCTACCGTCTTGGAATCTGCGCCTCTGTCTCTCCAATCTCCGATACACCGCACGAAGTGTGTCAGTGCTCCCGGTGCAGATCACCAGGACTGTTTATTTGGCGGGCCTGTGCTTCCACTTTCTCCCTGCTCTGAATCCTCTCCTCCCACCGGTGTGCTGGGGTGGGGGAGTGCTCGGGTCCCACTGGGTCGTGCCTTCATATCTTACCTGCTTCGCGGGGTGCCTAGTCCTTTCAGGTGTAACTGCAGGCTGGTGGTGTCCTGTATCTTCTGGCCTCTCTTTTAGGAATAGTTGTATTTGCTGTATTTTCATAAATATATTTGATTTTGGGAGGGGATTTCCGCCACCCTGCTCACGCCACTGTCTTCCTGGAAGTCAGTGAGGTAGATTTTTAAAATTATTACTTTATATAAAGAAGACCTCTCTACAATGCAATTAGTATGATCTTTTTTGAAAATAAAGTAATACTAGATATTTAAAATGAATATGTTTGTACCTTCAAAAAAATTTCTCAGGACAATTCTCTGCTTAATATCTGTTTCAAGGGAGTATAGTTAATGCTTGGAATTTCAGACCCAGTGGAAGGATTGAAAAAAAAAACAGGTGTTAAACAGTAGATTCATAGATACTGAGAAGGGACTGGTGGTTACCATGGGGGAGGGCTCGGGTGGGTGAGAGGGGAGAATGAAGGGGATAAAGAGGCACAAAAATTCTCAGTCATAATGTAGGTGGGTTACAGGGATATTAGTACAGCATGGAGAATATAGCCAATGATTCTGTAACATCTTTCTGTGTTGACAGATAGTAGCAGTACTAGTAGGGGTCAGGATTTAATAACATTGGTAACTGTTGAACCACAGTGTTGTATACTTGAAACTAAAACGAGACTATATAAAAAAAATGCACTGAGAGTGTATGCATTTTTTAAATTTACAGTCTTATTTTAGTTTCAAGAGGTACTGCTACTATCTGTCCACACAGAATCATTGGCTATTTTTTTTCCGGAATTCATATAAGGAAATAAAATGAATCCTCTAGAAATGTGACAAAAAAAAAACAGCTGTATATTTAAGTAAATGGTAAATGTGGTGAGAAGAAAGTGCTAAGACAGGCAAATCTAATTTTAATCTTGAACTCCTGCATTTTTCTGCTTTAAATTTGAAAAGTCACTTACTCTTTATTGGACTCTAATTTCTCATCTGTAAAGTGGAGAACAGGTTATCTAATTTAAGGGTTATTTTAGAGATTAGGAGAAAACTACAAAGCGAGTACGCAGAGTCCCAGCATATAGAAGACACTCAGTGGATGCCAGTAGCTTTCATCTGCAGTGTTCTTGCTCATCTCATGATGTAGCTGCCTGCTCACCTACTTCATACCTTAACTTCACACCCAAGAGTAGGATGGATCGTACTTCAAAGCTGAGAAGCAACAGACATCTTGTCCCTTTACTAAGGAAGGTGGTAACTATCTGGCTACATGTGAACCCATTTAGGTACCATAATATCTCAATTAATATAAAATTAATATTGTGCTAGAAAGGCTAAAGAAGTGGCCTTAATGGTGACAGTTTGGAAATAATAGGTAAATTATGGCAGACATGATGACCTTCAAATGACAGCAGAGACAGTAGTCTGTCCTTCCTATATATCATTAACTTTTGTATTATGGCTTAATTACTATGGCACTTTATATTTCCCTTCTCAAAAAATAAAAAAGGTTATATTATTATCCTTATTTACAGGTGGAGAAAATAAGGCTTAGAAGTCAGCAAGTCAAGTCACTTGCTGAGGTCATTAAACTAATAATTGGTGGACAGAACTTTATCCCAATCATCTGACTTTGAGGACTATATTCTTAACTAGTAAGCTTTGCTGGTCTTTAGATACTAACTAAGAGCACATGTATGTTTCCCATTATTCATAAACAAAGGTTTTCTGTACAGAAATGTATGAAGAAAGCATATCAATGAGGTTAACCATTGGCAAAGCAGTGAAATAGGAAAGATTATTTTTTATTTGCTCTTCCACCTTCCTTTTATTGCATTAACTTTTAAATTTGGAAGTGGGTTTTCGTAAAGAGTATTTAAAAACTATGAACACTGAAAATAATTATTGCCTGAAATATTTTTTGGAATATTTGTATGACATATGTATAAACCCTTCATACAGTATCATTTATAAAAAAATTAACAATTTTGTACAGAGAATATTTGTGTTGTAAGTCGTAATCCCAGCTTTTTGTGTATTTTAATAGCTTTATTGAAATAGAATTCACATAACATGCAATTCACTAATTTAAAGTATTCAGTGTTTTTTAGTACATTCACAGAGTTGTGCAACTATCATGACAAACTAATTTCAGAACATTTTATTACCCCAAGAAACCACATACCAATTAGTAGTCACTTCCAATCCCCTCATCCCTTCAGCTCCTGGCAACCATTAATTTACCTTCTCTCTGTGTATAGATTTATCTATTCTGGATATTACACATAAATGGATTCATACAATATATGGTCTTTTGTAATTAGTTCCTCTCAGGTAATGTTCTCAAATTTCGTCCATATTTATGCATATATCATTACTTCATCCCTTTCTAATGATAAATAATATCCCACTGCATGGATATACCAAATTATATTCATCCACTCATCAGTTGATAGATATTTGGGCTATTTCCACTTTTTTTTGGTTATTATGAGAAATGTTACTCTGAACATTTGCATATAAATTTTTTTTGTGTGTATACATATGGTATTTAATTACTCTTGGGTATATACCCAGGAGGAAAAATTGCTGGGTCATCTGTAAGCTGCATGTTTATCCTTTTCAGGAACTGCTAGACTGTTTACCACAGCAGCTGCATCATTTTATATTAGCAACAGCAGTACATGAGGGATTCAGTTTCTCCACACGCCCACTAACATTTGTTTTTGTCTATCTTTCTGAATGTAGCTATCCTAGGGAGTGTGAAAGGATACCGCATTGTGGTTTGGGTTTTCATTTTCCTAATGATGGATGACACTGAATCATTTTTCATGTGGATATTGCTCATTTGTATATTTTATTTAGTGAAATACCTATTCTGATCATTTCTTATTTTATCTTTTAATTGTTGAATTTTTAATATATTCTTCATACTAGATCCTTACCAGATATGTGATTTGAGAACATTCTCTCCCATTTGTGGGTTGTCTTTTCACTTCCGTGCTGTACACAAGTTTTAATTTTGATGAGGACCAATTTAACTTTTGTTGCTTGTGCTTTTGGTACCACATCTGAGAAACCATTGTCAAGCCCAGGGTCACAAAGATTTAGTCCCATGTGTTCTTCTTCTAGGATTTTACAGATTTATCTCTTACAGTTAGGTCTTTGATCCATTTAGAGTTAATTTTTGTGTTTGGTGTGAGGGAGGGGTCCTACTTCATTCTTTTGCAGGTGGATACCCAGTTGTCACAGCACCATTTGTGGAAGAGACTGTTCGTTTCCTTTAGAATGGTCCTGACACCCAACTAAAACAGTCTTGCAAAAGAGGAACAAAGTTAGTAGATTCACATATTCCGGTTTCAAGCTTACTACAAAGCTACAGTAATCCAGGTAGTATTGTACTAGCATAAGGATAGACATACAGATAAATGGTATAGAACTGAAAGTCCAGTAAATAAACCCAAACATCTATGGTTAATTGATTTTTAACATGGTTTCCAACAGCATTCAATAGGCAAAGACTACCCTTCAGCAAATGGTACCATGACAACTGGATATCCATATGTGAAAGAATGGAGTTGGACCCCTACGTCACACCATATGTATCTCAAATACATTTGATGTGCTTGTACATATATTTTGTTACTATGACTAACCTAAATCTAGTATTTAACTTCACTCTAATATTTCTACTTAGAATACTCTAAGAATCTACAACCTCTTAATCGGTTACTCTCATGCCACTTTTATCTCCTATAATACATACATCAATTATTATCCTGAGGAGTCTTTTAAAACATAGTTAAACCATACCACATGCCTATTTAAGACAGCCCAAAGTCTTTACATTGCACTTAGAATAAAATTAGTATTCCTTAGACAAATACACCTCCTTGACTTAATGTCTTTGTGGATTCTTGTATTCCAGTCACACTTGCCTTCTTATTCTTTCTTAAGCACATCCAGATGCATTGTTTGCACATGTTACTTCCTCTTCTGGGAGCATTCTATCCTCATGTCTGGCAGGACAGACTCCTTCTTGTCACTGAGGTCTCAGGCCAATTGTCACTCCTTCAGAGATTTCTTCCCTAATCATCCCCGTCACTCTCCATCACATAAATTCATCTTATATTATTCATAGCATCTGTCAACAGCTAAAATATGTCTTGTTGTTGGTAAACCTGTTATAGGTATACCCATCTTTCCCCTTTGTTCTGCTTATTCAGGGACCGTAACTTTCTTACTCCCTGCCCTATCACCCATACCCCAAACAGCTGTGTTAACTAAGTCTTAATGTTACTATGGAAGGTCTGACATTTAGAAATTATCATAACCACCTTTCAGTACATAACTGTCCTACAGATTGGATTATGATTAATATAGAATTCAAGAGAGGTTTTTGTCACTTTTAAATATTGACTTTGAAATGAAAGAAGGAGTTTGTGGTAATAAAACCTCTGATTTATAGCCAACAGATGAGAAGTATAGGCAAAAACCTGGACTTGTGATTGGCCTCTGACACGGAGGCTGTGTGTGGGCCTGAGCCCTTAACCTTGGAATCTGAGGTAGTTCTGAATTGAGTTGAATTGAGTTGGATTCTCAGACACTTCAAGGTATCTGAGAATTACTTGGTATTGTGTGGAAGCCCCTCAGCCCCCACATGTGTATGTTGGAATTGGATCTAGGAACCCAAAAGACCATGTGAAAACAGTAAAATGAAACCTTTACTTCACTCCATTCACAAAATTAACTCCCGATGGGTTATAGATTTACATATTAAAAACTAAGCTTTAATGTTTAATACATATATAAGAATAGCTCTTGTAAAGGACATACATGCACACACAAAAATCCACAAAACAGAAGAAATAAAAATTTTGTTTACATTAAAATAAAAGAAAAATTTATTTATGAAAAAAACATAAAAAATTGAAGCATGGGCAAAGATTGATAGAGGACATTTTAATATAAAACCAAATAAAAGTATTACTTATAATATAAAACAACCTTTAAAACAGTAATATGCTACCTTTTTCTGTCCCAACATGCACAAAGGGCCAAAGGATATTTATCAGAAAATTCAAAAATCCAAAGCATGATAATCAGATCTACAAAGATCCAATATCACTTTTAATCAGAGAAATACAAACATTTAAAAAACTATGAGTACCATTTCACACTTAGCAGATTGGAAAAGAAAACTTATAGTACTTATTGCTATCTAGAATGCAGGAACTAGAAAGTCATGGACTCATAATGAATGATATAATAGTATAATCACTTTGTATAGCGCTTTGTCAATAGCCAGTAGAACTGATTATGTGCTTTTCTAACAACCCAAAAAAACCACTTCTAAGAATATTTGCTGGAGGAAATCTCAAATAATGCACAAGAAAACCTGCTCAAAGATGAAAATTACATTGTTTGCAATTAAGACAAATTAGAAACCACGTAAATACTCATCAAAATAAAATAGATAAATAGTTGTTTTGTTATATGATGCAAAATGGTCTTACACTTAAAATGAATGAACTAGAAATACAGACATTTAGATGGAAAATTTTGGAAACATATTTAGTTACTATACATATTGCAGAATAACATAAATGATATTTTATGTAAAAGTTAATATTTACTTAAAATTTAACACAATACAATCTTACGTGTTGCTTAGAGATGCATACATGTGTAATAAAAATAGAAAAACACACACAGGAAGGATTCAAACCTGCTTCAGGACAGTGGCTATCCTTGGGGAGTCTGGGTTGTGTGGGAATGAGTACTATATCTCTATTGTTTCATGTCTTTAAAACATATGAAACATGATAAATATTAATATTTGGTACATTTAGGGAGGAGTGAATAGGTATTCCTGCTTTTTAATTTCTCTGTGAAGGAAATATTATATGTATTAGGAAACTACTATGGCTGCTGTAGCAAATCACCACAAGTTGGTAGTTTAAAACCGTAGATATTATGTCACATTCTAGAAGGCCTGAAGTCCAAAATCAGTTTCACAGGGCCAAGATCCAGGTGTTAACAGGACTACTTCCTGAGAAGATCCTCCGAGAGAATCCATTCCTTCTTTTATTTTAGCTTGTGTTGCCTGTTGGCATTCCTTGGCTGGAAGCCCCATCACACTCTGCTCAGCATGTCTGCTGTCCCTCTACCTCTCTTATTTCTGATGGCATTTAGGGCCGACATTGTTAATCTAGGATAATTCTGCAAACAATTTTCCATGTAAAATAACATGCAAAGGCTTCAGAGATTAGAACCTGAAGTCTTTGGGGGCCACCACTGAGCCCAGTACATTTCACAGCAAATAAGAGGAAAGAAATCAAACTGAAGAACACTATGTCCTTCCTCCCTTCCTTTTTTTTCCCCCCTTTTCAACAAATATTTGCAGATGACCTGTTGTATACTAGGTACTCTTTAAGCTTTGAAGACACTGTGGTGAGTAACATAAACTTGACTGAAAGAAACTTATATTGGAGTGTGAGAGAGGCACAGTAAGTAGGTAATTATGTAAATGAAATCACTGTAATGTATGATAAGTATTATAAAGGAAATACATAATGTGTGATCAAATATGTAAAGGGGTACAAGACAGCTACTTTCCGTTATTTTCCTAGAGAAGGCCTTTCGGGTAAGGACCCATTTAATTCTATATCCATTCATCTACTGACACTTAGGTTGCTTCCATTTCTTGGCTATTGTAAATAGTGCTGCAATAAACATAGGGGTGCATATGTCTTTTTCAAATTCGGTTCCTGCATTCTTAGGCTAAATTCCTAGGAGTGGATTCCTGGGTCAAATGGTATTTCTATTTTGAGATTATGAGGAACCTCCATACTGCTTTCCACAATGGTTGAACTAATTTGCACACCCACCAGCAGTGTAGGAGGGTTCCCTTTTCTCCACATCCTTGCCAACATTTGTTGTTGTTTGTGTTATGGATGTTGGCCATCCTCACTGGTGTGAGATGATATCTCATTTTGGTTTTAATCTGCATTTCTCTGATGATTAGCGATGTGGAGCATCTTTTCATGTGCCTGTTAGCCATCTGAATTTCTTCTTTGGAGAAGTTTCTATTCATGTCCTCTGCCCATTTCTTAATTGGATTATTTGCTTTTTGTTTGTTAAGGTGCATGAGTTCTTTATATATTTTGGATGTCAACCCCTATGGGATATGTCATTTATGAATGTATTCTCCCATACTGTAGGATGTCTTTTTGTTCTACTGATGGTGTCCTTTGCTGTACAGAAGCTTTTCAGCTTAATATAGTCCCACTTGTTCATTTTTGCCTTTGTTTCCCTTGCCCAGGGAGATATGTTCATGAAGAAGTTGCTCATGTTTATGTCCAAGAGATTTTTGCCTATGTTTTTTTCTAAGAGTTTTATGGTTTCATGACTTACATTCAGGTCTTTGATGCACCTTGAGTTTGCCTTTGTGTATGGGGCTAGACAGTAGTCCAGTTTCATTCTCTTACATGTAGCTGTCCAGTTTTTCCAACACCAGCTGCTGAAGAGGCTGTCATTTCTTCAATGTATATCCAAGGCTCCTTTATCAAATATTAATTGACTGTATATGTTTGGGTTAATGTTTGGATTTTCTATTCTGTTCCACTGGTCTGTGGGTCTGTTTTTGTGCCAATACCAAATTGGCTTGATTACTGTGGCTTTGTAGTAGAGCTTGAAGTCAGGGAGCGTAATTCCCCGTTTTATTCCTCCTTCTCAGGATTGCTTTGGCTATTCGGGGTCTTTTGTGGTGCCATATGAATTTTAGAATTATTTGTTCCAGTTCATTGAAGAAAGCTGTTGGTATTTTGATAGGGATTGCGTTGAATCTGTAGATTGCTTTAGGTAGTATAGCCATTTTGACAATATTCAGTCTACCTAGCGAAGAGCATGGGATGAATTTCCATTTGTTAGTGTCCTCTTTAATTTTCTTAGGAGTGTCTTGCAGTTTTCAGAGAATAGGGCTTTCACTTCCTTCATTAGGTTTATTCCTAGGTATTTTATTCTTTTTGATGCAGTTGTGAATGGAATTGTTTTTCTGATTTCTCTTTCTGTTAGTTCATCGTTAGTGTATAGGAAAGCAACAGATTTCTGTGTGTTAATTTTGTATCCTGCAACTTTGCTGAATTCAGATATTAGTTCTAGTAGTTTTGGAGTGCAGTCTTTAGGGATTTTTATGTACAAAATCATGTCATCTGCAAATAGTGACAATTTGACTTCTTCTTTACCAATCAGGATGCCTTGTATTTCTTTGTTTTGTCTGATTGCTGTGGCTAGGATCTCCAGTACTATGTTGAATAACAGTGGAGAGAGTGGGCATCCCTGTCTTGTTCCTGATCTTAGATGAAAAGCTTTCAGCTTCTCGCTGTTAAGTATGACGTTAGGTGAGGGTTTGTCGTATATAGCCTTTATGATGTTGAGGTACTTGCCCTTTATACCCATTTTGTTGAGAGTTTTAATCATGAATGGATGCTGAGTTTTGTCAAATGCCTTTGCAGCATCTATGGAGATGATCATGTGGTTTTTGTTCTTCTTTTTGTAGGTGTGGTGGATGATGTTGATGGATTTTCGAATGTTGTACCATCCTTGCATCCCTGGGATAAATCCCACTTGATGATAGTGTATGACTCTCTTGATGTATTTTTGAATTGCTAATATTTTGTTGAGTATTTTTGCATCTACGTTCATCAGGGATATTGGTCTGTAATTTTCTTTTTTGGTGAGTCTTTGCCAGGTTTTGGTATTAGAGTGATGCTGGCTTCATAGAATGAGTTTGGAAGTATTCCCTCCTCTTCTATTTTTTGGAAAACTTTAAGGAGAATGGGTGTTATTTCTTCTTTATATGTCTAGTAGAATTCAGAGGTGGATCCATCTGGTCCAGGGTTTTGTTCTTGGGTAGTTTTTTGATTATCGATTCAATTTCATTGCTGGTAATTGGTCTGTTTAGTTTTTCTGTTTCCTATTTGGTCAGTCTTGGAAGGTTGTGTTTTTCTAAGAAGTTGTCCATTTCTTCTATGTTTTCGAGCTTGTTAGCATATAGATTCTCATAATATTCTCTTATAATTCCTTGTATTTCATTTCTGTGCGGTCCGTCGTTATTTTTCCTTTCTCATTTCTGATTCTGTTTATGTGTGTGGATTCTCTTTTTCTCTTAATGAGTCTGGCTAGGGGTTTATCTATTTTGTTTATTTTTTCAAAGAACCAGCTCTTAGTTTCATTAATTTTTTTTCTTTTGTTTTGTTCTTCTCAATTTTATTTATTTCTTCTCTAATCTTTATTATGTCCCTCCTTCTGGTGACTTTGGGCCTCATTTGTTCTTCTTTTTCCAATTTCAGTAATTGTGTCTTTAGACTATTCATTTGGGATTGTTCTTCCTTCTTTAGATAGGCCTGGATTGCAATATACTTTCCTCTTAGAACTGCCTTTGCTGTGTCCCACAGGAATTGTGGCTTTGTGTTGCTGTTGTCATTAGGGTCCATATATTCCTTGATTTCTGTTTTGATTTGGTCGTTAACCCAGTGATTAATTAGGAGAATGTTGTTAAGTCTTCATGCATTTGTGAACCTTTTTGATTTCTTTCTAAAATTTATTTCTAGTTTTATACCTTTGTGATCTGAGAAGTTGGTTGGTAGGATTTCAATATTTTTGAATTTACTGAGTTTCTTTTGTGGCCTAGTATGTGGTCTATTCTGGGAAATGTTCCATGTGCACTTGAGAAGAATGTGTATCCTGCTGCTTTTGTGTGCAGAGTTCTGTAGATGTCTGTTAGGTCCATCTGTTCTAGTGTGTTGTTCAGTGCCTGTGTGTCTTTACTTATTTTCTGTCTGGTTGATCTGTCCGTTGGAGTGAGTGGTGTGTTGAAGTCTCCTAAAATGAATGCATTGCTGTCTATTTCCACCTTTAATTCTGTTAGTATGTGTTTCACATATGCCGGCGCTGCTGTGTTGAGTGCATATATATTTATAATGGTTATATCCTCTTGTTGGACTGACCCCTTTATCATTATGTAATGTCCTTCTTTATCTCTTGCTACTTTCTTCGTTTTGAAGTCTATTTTGTCTGATACAAGTACTGCAACACCTGCTTTTTTCTCCTTGTTGTTTGCATGAAATATCTTTTTCCATCCCTTCACTTTTAGTCTTTCTATATCTTTGGGTTTGAGGTGAGTCTCTTGTAAGCAGCATATAGATGGTTCTTGCTTTTTTTATCCATTCTAGTACTCTGTGTCTTTTGATTGGTGCATTCAGTCCATTTACATTTTGGGTGATTATCGATAGATATGTAGTTTTTGCCATTGCTGGCTTTAGATTCGTGGTTACCAAAGGTTCAAGGGTTGCTTCTCTACTATCTGACAATCTAACTTAACTTTCTTGTTGAGTTGTTGTAAACACAGCCTGATGTTTCTTTATTTCTCTCCCTTTTTATTCTTCCTCCTCCATTCTTTCTATACTAGGTGTTTTATTCTTTGCGTTTAGTTAGTATTTGGATGGTCTGCTTTCTTTGCTATGATTTTATTTTCTCTGGTGACATCTTTTTAGCCTTAGGGTGCTTCCCTGTAGAGCAGTCCGATTAAGGTATCCTGTAGTGGTGGTTTATGGGAGGCAAACTCTCTCAACTTTTGCTTCTCTGGAAATTGTTTAATCCCTCCATCATATTTAAGTGATAATCGTGCTGGATACAATATTCTTGGTTCAAGGCCTTTCTGTTTCATTACGTTAAATATATCATGCCATTCTCTTCTTGCCTGTAAGGTTTCTGTTGAGAAGTCTGATGATAGTCTGATTGGTTTTCCTTTGTAGGTGATCTTTTTCTCTCTCTAGCTGCCTTTAATACTCTGTCCTTACCTTTGATCTTTGCCATTTAATTATGTTTCTTGGTGTTGTCTTCCTTGCGTCCCTTGTGTTAGATCTGTGGGCCTCCGTGGTCTGAGAGACTATTTCCTTCCCCTGCATGGGGAAGTTTTCAGCAATTATTTCTTCAAAGACACTTTCTATCCCTTTTTTCTCTCTTCCTCCTCTGGTACTCCTATAATGCGAATATTGTTCCGTTTGGATTGGTCACACAGTTCTCTTAATATTCTTTGATTCCTAGAGATCCTTTTATCTCTCTCTGCCTCTGCTGCTCTGTATTCCTGTTATCCGATTTCTATTCCATTAACAGTCTCTTGCATCTCGTCCAGTCTGCTGCTAAGCCCATCGATGGCTTGTCTCATTTCTGCATTGTCTTTCCTGACTTCCCTCACTTCCTCCCTCAGGTGTTGCATATTTCTCTGTAGATCCATCAGTATGGTTATGACTTTTATTCTGAATTCTTTTTCAGAAAGATTGTGCATTTCCATCCCTTTATACTCCCTCTATGGTGTCTGGGTGTAGATAAGCTTTGTTTGTACCATATTCCTCTGTCTTTTCATGGCTCTAGACGTGTTTGCTGGTAGGTGCCACATATGTCAGCTGTCCTGTTTAAGACTGCGTTGCGGGGTGCCAAGTCCTCTCAGGTGTAGATGAAGCTGGGTGCTGTGCTGTATCTTCTGGTCTCTCTTTTGGGATAGTTGTATTTGTTGTATTTTCATAAATATATATGGTTTTGGGAGGAGGTTTCTGCCGTCCTGCTCACACCGCCATCTTCCTCTCCAGCCCCAGGAAGCCTTCTTTGGAACATCTTTTTAGGTGCTTTTTGCTATCTGTTTTGTTGTTTTTATAGTGAGGTGTCTGCTAACGTCTCTGACTTGTTTTTTAATCAGTTTGTTTATTGTGTTATGACTGAGTTTTGAGAGTTCCCTTTGCATTTTTGGACAGCTGTCCTTTATATGTCTTTTGCAAACATTTCCTCCCAGTTTGTGGCTTCTCTTTTCATTCTCTTGACATTATTTTTCATAGAGCATAAATATTTAGTTTTAATGAAATCCACTTTATGGATCATTTCTTTGATGGATTGTGCCTTGGGTCTTACATCTAAAAAATCATACTCAAAGTCATTAAAATTTTTTCTCCTATATTACCTTCTAGAAGTTTTATAGTTTTGTTTTACTTTTACATTTATATCTGTGAACCACTCTGAGTTAATTTTTGTTGCACATGGATGTTCAGTTGTTATGGCAGCACTTTTTGAAAAGACTATCATTGCTCCATTGTATTACCTTTGCTCCTTTATCAAAATCAGTTAACTCTAATTATGAAGGTCTATTTCTGTACATTCTATTCTCTTCTGTTGATCTATTTGTCTATACTTTCACTAAAGTACAGTGTCTTGATTACAGTAGCCTTATAATAAGTCTGGAGGTTGAGAAGTGACAATCCTCCGTTTTTTTTTCCCTTCAATATTATATTGGCTATTCAGGGTCATTTGTCTCCCCATATCAACATTAGAATCAGTTTGTTGATAGCCAAAAATAACTTGCTGGCATATAGGCTAAGATTGCATTGAATCTATAGGTCAAGTTGTGAAGAACTGATATCTTAACAATTTTCAGCCTTTCTGCCCACAAACATGGATATTTTTCCATGTATATAGTTTAGAAAACAATTTTCATCAGAATTTTATAGTTTTCCTTCTATACATCTTGTACATATTTTGTTAGATCAGTATGTAAGTATTTCATTATTGGTGGTGCTAATTTAAATGTATTGTGTTAATTTCAAATTCTTTTAGTTCATTGCTGGTATATAGGAAAGTGATAGAGTTTTGTGTATTAACTTATATCCTGCTACCTTATTATAATCATTAATGTTTCCAGGATATTTTTCAATCAATTTCGTGAGATTTTCTACATTAACAAACATGACATTTACAAACAGAGTTTTATTTTCTCTTTCACAGTTGTATACCTCTTATTTCCTTTTCTTATTTTATTGTTTTAGCTAGGATTTTCTATACAATGTTCAAAATTTTTGGCAAGAGGGGACATCCTTGCCTGTTCTGATCTCAATGGGAAAGAATTGAGCTTCTTCTAATTAAGTATAATGCTAACTGTAGGGTTTTTTTGTACATATTCTTTATAAGTTGAGGAAGTTCCCTCTTTTTCTAATTAAATGAAAATTTTTAATGTGAATGAATTTTGAATTTTGTCAAATGCTTCTCTGCATAGATTAATAAAATCAAGTAAATTTTTTCTTTAGCCTGTTAATGTGATGGATTACATTAAGTGGTTTTGAAATGTTGAATCAGTCTCACATAACTGGGATAAATTGCATTTGGTCATGAAGTAGAATGTGTTTTATACATTGTTGGATTAGATATGCTACGTAGATATTTTGCTGAAGATGTTTGCATCTGTATTCATGAAAGTTAGTGGTTTGTAGTTTTGTTTTGCTTTTTCTGTGGTTTTTTTTTTTTTTTTTGTCTAATTTGGTATTAAGGTAATGTTGGCCTGATAGAATAAGTCAAGAAGTATTTTCTGTGCTGCTTCTATCTTTGGAAAGAGATTGTAGAGAACTGATAAAGTTTCTTCCTTAAATGTTTCATAGAATTTACCAGAGAAGCCAGCTTTGTCTGGAGCTTTTGTTTTGGTGTGTTATTAATTATTGATTCATTTATTTAATAGATATATACTTATTAAATAGTCTATTTCTTCTTGTGTGAGTGTTGGCAGATTATATCTTTTACGAAAATGGTCCATTTCACCTACATTATCCAATTTGTGGGCAAAAATTTGTCATATTATTATTTTATTAACTTTTTAATGTCCATGGTATCTAGAGATGTCCCCATTTTCATTTTGCTATTAATAATTTGAGTCCTATTTTTATATTAGCCTGACTAAAGGCTTTTGATTTTGTTGCTCTTCTCAAAGAACTACCTTTTGGTTTCAGTGATTTTCTCTGTTGGTCTCTGTGGAGACCAGCTCCACAAACCAGCTGAACTTGAGAGGAATGGATGGGAGATAAAGAAAAACACAGAGCTATATACAAGAAAGACACAGAAACCAAAGTTGGGATGATCAGGAGGTCCACTGACTGCTGGTGGAGGACAAGTGATGCAGTTTTATTTCTGAGCACAGCTTATACACACAGGTTCATAATGATGTCACTTCCAGGCCAATCTCATATCCGGTGTTGTCACTTTCAGTTCTGGTGTTCTCACTTCTGGTGAAAGCACTTCCAGTGATATCACTTCCTGGTGACCGAATCCAGTGATCTCACTTTCAGCCCTCCACATCTCCCCTTTTTTTCTTTATAAAAAAATGTAGGTGGTAGATAGATATAATAAAGTCTCCTAACAGCCTTTTCCTTAAATATCCCATTTCTTAAACATAGTCCTTCCCTTAAATTCCCATAGTGAAAGACAGAAGATAGTGTTTTCTTTAATTTCCCGTAGTACAAGAGAAAAGTGGGAAGCAGACTGTCGTGCAATGAAGTCTAAGTATAGCTCAGGTCTATGTCGACAGCCTGGTTCCCGACCTGAGCTGAGTGTGGGCAGTGAAGCAGCCATAGGGGAATGAGACCTCTCTCAGAGAATGATGAAGATTCAGGCCTCTGAAAGGTTGGGGGTGGTGGTGAGGTTCTGTACCCCACCTCAGTTGGCCCCAAGGTTTTCTCCTGATGGCTCCTCTATGACTGTACCTGTCTTAGGTTGTTCCTTCCTTGAGGAATCTTACCCATCTTTGGCTAACCAGTCATCCTCTGTGGCCAAGCAGGGTGATATGAGGCATGTGAGTGGAAGAGAAGCAGAATCCTTCGAGAGGGTCAGTTCTCTGTCTTCTTGGCTGTTCATGCCCCCATGACCTCCATGCCCAGCACCTGCCTTGGGGTTCCCTCACCAGCTGGCAGGGCCCTGGCTTGGGTCAATATATCTTGAGGTACCCAGGCTACATTTTTACAATGTGAGATGTCCCCCCTGGAACAACAGGGTAGGAAGGTTCTAGAAGAGGTTTGGTTTGAGAAGGAAGGAGAAGGTTACAGTACCAGCAAATAGAAAGAAAAGTGAAAAGATTAGAAAATTTCAGGGGGCTGGAAGCTCTCCCCTCTCTTTCTGTAATTGAAGACATAGGTGATATAGGTTCAATTGGTCTACATAGATTCTTTTCTTAAGGGCTCACCAGCCAACTAATATTAAACAAAATAATTATCACAAACACCAAAGCAAGCAGGTACCAGAGGATATGTTTGAACATATTGAAAGGATTAAAGCCTTTAACATGTTTCAGAACTTGTTTTGCTAGATCTCAGGGGTCTATCATATCCAAACGAGCATTTTGAATGTCTTTCTTGATGCAAGTTTCATAGATCAAAGCTAAGGTTAGTGTGCTGCCATACTCCTAGGAGTATGGCATTCCCACTGTGAATTATTATAAGGTACCTTGATAACACAGACATTTTTTTAATGCAGCATAGCACCAGATCTGTAATTGCCATTGGAGGGCTTCCACCTCATTGCCTATGGCTAGTACTGTACTTTCCAAGGTGGCAAGTCAGCTCTTTACATCAATGGGCTCTTGAGTTTTTAGAGCTTAAGAGGTGTTAGGGTCAATTGATTGACATATTGAGCAGTATGTATGGATTGTGAAAGGGCCATACCTGCAGTGACAGTGGTGATGAGGTTAGAAACAGCAGCCACTCATCCTGCAATTATGAGTCCAATAGCTCTCTGGCTCCTGGTGAGCTCATTTCTCATTTGTATAAGGGATTGTGACCCTGGGTCATCATACCACGGTTCAGATAGATTGGAGGGAAGCATAATATATGATGCTTGGGAAAGGACTAGGATGTTCTTTCCTTTGGTCCAGGTAAACACACATGTAGTAAGTAAGGTTGCAGTTTATGCAGGTAATGTTATATAGGTTTTTCTGAAAAGAGATATTAAAAGGTACTATGAGTAATACATATGGAGGCTGTACACAAGTTTGTACCCCATAGGATTTGGGTTTTATGTGGAGGAGGAGGAAAAGTTGACATAGTCTGTGGTGGCCCAAATATGCCACAACCCATGTTGCATCTTATGCTGCGAGGTGGTAAGGATGGGTGTTACATATCCTCCAGGTGTAGTCCAGTCTCCACAGGGCCCAGTTAAGTGATAAAACCAATTGAACACAGTCTGAAGAATGACTAAGATTGCGTTGAGCGGCCAAAGGGTGAGCACAGTTTATCCAGTGGATGGATTTTTCCAATTTTATAATAGTGCTGTTTGCACAGTAGGGTAAAGGAGGATGAGTTGGGGCCACAACAATGTTGGTATTAGGTAGCCCAATAAAAGAGACAGTAAATATGTAGCTGCCTTTGTCCCAGGGCCCACTAATTGTTGCACCTCCCACAGCAGTTTTGTCAACTTGTCCTAATAACAAGCATCCATCCATGGGTTGGTTGACTGCACATAAAGGAGGTTCCACTGCCTGTCCAGAGTAATTAAATAGTGCTGATTGCTGCCAGCATGTCCCTTCTGGTCCTGTGTGCCCTTCTAGGACCTGGGTATCATTAACATACAGCAGGACTGATTCATCACCCCATGTAACTGGGCATAACACTGGGGGACTTGAATAAAAGGTCCAATAGGTCTCTCCTTGTACTAATCCCACCTAGGTGGAGATGATGACTAACATCGCCAAGAACAGCTTATCAGGTGTTGGAGTCAGATCCTGTTGGTTGACCAATGCCTTTGCCTCCTGAGTCAGTCTCTTGAGCTGTCTCGATGTCGGAGGATGGGCTTTCCCCGTTTGTTGTGATGTTAGATATTGAGGGAGGAGGGCTTCTGGGGTGGTCCTCATCCTCATCTCGTGAATTGACTGCTTCATATTGATGTTCGACCAGTTGTTCAGGGAGCCAACAAGGACCTGTTGCAGACTTAGGGAAAACACAAACATGACCTCTCCCCAAGATGTGTACTGGGTCAGGTCCTTGCCATAGACCCATGAGGGGCCTTTCCGTCTGACCAAAGTGAATTTCTTGTTTTGAGGTGTCAAAATCTTTCTGCTGCTATGAGGCCTTGCTCATCCACTGAAAGAAAATTTAATGTAAACAAGGCAAGGTTTAGTTGGTTTGCGGGGGAGATCCCATATTTTCTCCCTTTTTGTTTAAATAATTGACTAAAAGTGAAGTGGGTTCTTTCCACCATCCCTTGACCTTGAGGGTTGTAAGGAATTCCAAGGATGAGTTGAATTTGAAAGGTAGAACAGAAATGTTGGAAGGCTTGTCTGGTGTAACCAGGCCCATTACCAGTTTGAATAATTTTAGGAATACTCATGATGGGAATGCATGCAGACAGTCGGAAATAACATGTTTACTGGCTTCTCCCGATCAAGGGGAAGCACATATGAATCCAGAGTAAGTATCAAGGGAAACGTGAATGAAAAGTATAGTTTTAAAGGATGGGACATGGGTAATGTCCATTTGCCAGATGTGATTTGGAAGTAGGCCTCGAGGGTTGACACCAAGAGGTGCCGTAGGCAGCAAGGAGTGACAATTTTGGCATGTGCAGACTATTTGTCTAGCCTGTTCTTGGGTAATCCCCAACTTTTTTTAAGAGTTCAGGAATTTTGATGAAAGAATTGGTGAGAGTGTTGAGCTGCCGAAAGCAGAGAATCTGAAGGTGAAGTTAAGCCCTGTAGAGGGAGCTCTCAGGTGGCGGCATCAGCAGCCACACTGCTTGTAGCCAAAGGTCCAGGAAGACCAGTGTGTGCACGGAGATGTCTGACATATACTGGATGGGTCCATCACCTAAGAGCTACTTGAGCCTTATGGAAAAGATGAAAAATTTCCTCAGCAGTGGCTTGAGAAATAATGGCTGTTTCTACAGTATGGAATACCGTGAACATATATTTACTATCAGTGTAGAAGTTAAGGGGGTGTTTGGGTACAGTTAAAGTGCCCCAAAGCACTGCTTCCAGCTCTACCCTTTTGGTGGAGCAGTGGTGAGTGCAGTGGGAGCGAGTACCACCAAGGATGTGAATAGCGGTGGTACCTGAACTGGATCTGTCCATATAAATGGTAATTGCATGGGGGATAGGTACACAGCATATAATTTTGGGAAAGTTTAGAGGGATGTCCTTAAGAAACTGTAAAAGCTTGTTAGAAGGATAGTGGCAATCAATTTTCCCAGGAAAATTAGCAAAGGCCAGCTGCCATTGCTCAGAAGTAGACCACAGCCAAGCTTGTTGCTGGGCACTGTAAGGAACAATAATGAAAGAAGGTTCAGCAGCCGTAAGCTGCTTAAGCCGAGCTCTGGCCTTATGAACCACATCATACCCCAGGACATGATATAGAATAAGATGTTGAGAAGGAGAATTTGGGAGATGAATCCATTCAAGTGGTCTCAGGGGTTGCCATAAAACACCTATAGGAGCCAGGCTGGTGGTACAAACAATAATAGAAACAGGTGCTTGGGGATGAAGGCAAAGCACCTGAGCATGCTGAATAGAGTCCTCAACAAGTTTTAAAGCATCCATGGCAGTGGATGTCAAGTGTTTGGAGGAGGAAGGATCAGGGTCACCCTGAAGGATTTGAAAAAGAGGTTGCAATTGTCCCGTGGTAAGTCTCAGGAAAGATCTTAGCCAATTGATGTCTCCAAGCAACTTTTGGAAATTGTTCAGGGTATGTAAGTGCCTAGTTCTTATTTCCACATTTTTGTGGCTGAATGATTCTATGTAAAAAGAGTTCCCAAATAGGAGAGTGGAGCTTGTGTTTGCACTTTTTCAGCGGCAATGTGGAGTCCATGGATATTTAATTGTCTTTTAAGCAGTCCATAAAGTTAAGACAAAACTTCTGGGTCTGTGTGAGAACAGAGAATGTCATCCATATAATGGATAATATATGTGTCTGGATATTCATCAAGTACTATTTGAATGGCCTGTGCCACAAATGTTTGACACAAGGTGGGCTGTTAGCCATTCCTTGAGGAAGAACTTTCCAGTGGTATCTCTTCATGGGTTCCTTAAAGTTAACTGAAGGCAAGCTAAAGGCAAAACATTTCCTATCCCTTGGATGTAAAGGGATAGAAAAGAAAGAATCTTTTAAGTCAATAACAATGAAGGAGTGTTTCCAAGGGATCATAGTGGGGCAGAGCAGTCCAGGTTGGGGCACTCCCATGGTAACCATGACTGTGTTAACCTGCAGAGGTCCTGTAGGAGCCTCCAGTGACCAGAGTGTTTCTTTCTTATCACAAAGATGGGAGTATTCCAAGGACTAAGAGATTCTTCAATATGTCCAGCTTCCAATTGTTCAGACGCTAGCTGTTGGGCAATTTTTAGCTTCTCCTGACTCAGGGGCCATTGGCTCACCCAGACAGGCTCATCAGTTAACTACTATAGTTTAGAGGCCGTCAATATTGTAGAGGCAGGAGATACCAATGCCCCTAGGGCAAATTAGGATGGTACCCTAGGCCAGCCAGATCTTGGCGGGGCTGTGGTGAGATCGGGAGTGGCCAACCTTGGCCCTTACTAACCAGTCCCAGGCACATGTCCTTGATTCAGCATCATTTGGGCAACTTGAGGACGAGGGCTATAGAGTAAAACTGACATTTAAGTTAGAATATCCCATCCCCATAGATAAACAGGGAGATGATCTAGGATGTATGGCTGGAAAGTTCCTGTGTGTCCCTCTTTGTCTGATCGGCCCAATGTCTGAGAACTCTGTAAAGGACTCCATGCCATACCAATACCTTGAAAATCAGTCATAGCCTCTTTTGTGGGCCAAGTGGTGGGCCAGTGCCATGATGATATGATACATTGTCTCCAGTATCCACGAGGCCTTCAAAATGTTTTCTATCAATCCAGAGAGATAAAGTAGGTCGTTCAAGTCCCACTCGTTGGACCCAAAAGGCATCTGAGGAACCGAAGCCTCAGTTCCCTCTCATCTGAGAAGACTGACACTGGCCAGTTTGTATAAGAGGCAGAACAACAAGTTGAGCTACATGGTCAGAGGATAACATTTGAATAATTCTGAAAGGTGAACAACATATAACTTTAATTTCACCCATGTAATCAGAGTCTGTGACTCTGGGTTGCACTTGTAGTCCTTTTAAGTTCCAGCTGCTCCTATGCAGAATAAGGCCTACTGTACTGGAAGGTAAAGGCCCATATACTCTGGTAAGAATAGCCTGTGGTCCCATATCAGGAGTTAATATGAATCAGGAGGTGGCACTGAGGTCCAAGCCTGTGTCCCTGGGGTTGCATGACAAAGTTGCTGGATTTTTTTGCATTGGGAGGACAATTGAGGGAGCCATGGACAGGGCCCCCATTATTTGCTGGGGCTGGAGCTGGCCCCATTGGGAGTTTCCTGATAATGGAAGCCCCTGAATATCAGTTCATGACCTACATTCATTGGTCCAATGCTTGCCTCAGCAGCACTGTGGGCAAATCAAATAAAGTGACTTATTTGATTTTTCTTGAGATAATATAGTAGAAGGAGCCCTTGGATGCTCTTTAAGGTAAGGGCACTCTCAAGAAAAATGGCCAAATTGTCCACAGTGAAAACATTTACCTGTAAGATGGCACCTCATCCCTAATTGGGGGCGGAGCCACTGTGTCGGGCGAAATGTTTTGTGTAATGTGGCCACCAATGCTGCACTCCGAATGTAAGAAGGTCCCACACCTGCACAAAGTTTGACAAAATCAGAGTCCCCTTTTTTTCTAAAAGGTCGAATGAGACCCTGGCATGTACTGCTTGTGTTTTCAAAAGCCAGTTGTCTAGCAAGAATATCCCCAGCTTCAGAATCAGGAACCACTCTGGATATTGCCCGCAGTAAGCAAGAGAAAAATTCCTGAGATGGCACATCTGGACCTAGCTGAATGCTGCTAAGTTCTTTAGTTTTAGCACCTGTAGTGGGCAGACTTCTCCAAGCCTTGCCTCTGCGAATGTTAATCTGCTGATATGCTTGCAAAGTGAACTGAAGTTGATCAATTAAGGCAGAATACTGCCCTTCTCCAGTCATCACATCCAGGCTGATAGGAATGTTATGCATTCAATTTCTGTTGGCCTGCTGTGTGCACAAGTCTACAAATTCACTTTTCCATAGCAAATAATCACCTCCAGAAAGACATGCCTTAGTGAACATTTTCCAATTATTAGGAGCCAGAGCATCAGTGGATATTACCTCCAAGAGAGTAAGGGTAAAAGAAGCAGTTGGACCATATTGAGAGCAGGAGTTTTTGAGCTCTTTCAAAGTTTTGAAAGGAATAGGATTATGTTGTCTGATGTTTCTATCTCCTTCCTGACTTTTAATAACTGGTAGGCAGAGAGCGGAACTCAGATGCATCCTCACCCCACCTCTGGGCTTCTCAGATGTTATACTGCAAAGCTGAGCAATGAGCAGGACCTGATGTCACTCTGGTAGCAACAGAAATGGAAGGTCCCTGGTTAGATTGACCACTAGGGGAATGCAGAGGCATGGAGGGGTTCCCTGTTTGCAATCTGTGGCTTTAAAGTCTATCAAAACAGATGGGTGATTGCAGGGGTCTAGGGGAAGACATGTTCAATTTTGAAAAGGTGGCTTAAAACAGATCTGGCATCTGTAGGAGTTTCCTCAGAAGGCCTTGGGTGGCCTTCTCCTTCCATTTCAGACTCTGAGGAAGTAGATTCTTCCTGCGCACAACATGATTCCTCCTGATTGTCATATTGGAAGCCACGGGTGCCTTGCTGCTCATTCTCAAGAGGCTCTTTCTCCCAATGCTTCTTTTCTTTTAACAACCCCTGTTCATACTTAGGAGGCAATAGCTCATTGTCTTGGTCATATTTGGGAAGTAACAGCTCACAGTCCTCAGGGGCTGTGATATTAGCTAAAGCCTCATAACCAGTGACTGTTTGCTGCAATTGCTCAACTACAGAGCCTTCCTCTGGAAGTCTGTCAGGTAAACAGGTAACCTTGGGAGATGGATCCAAACTTTCCTTCACTAAATTCCACAAAGCAAATGTATTTACAGGAAAGTTCCAAGGCCATGAAAGGTGAAGCACTGTTTAAGTTGCTGCCCAACCTTTTGCCAAAGCTGCTCATTTATGGTTCCTCCTACAGGGAACCATGGTCAAGTGTCTTGTACTAAAGTAAGAAAAGCATCTAACTGTGGCTGCACACACTAGTACCATAGGCACAAAGTGTGGCTTTAAGCATATGTACAAAAAGTGCTCAGTCTTTTGATCCAGACTGTCCCATATTTATGGCTTTAAGCATATATACAAAAATTTTCAGTTGACCTGGATAGTCCTTTGACCCTTTCTGTCCCAAGTCTTACTTCTGACTCTAATTCTCCCGTACTGCCTCCTGGACTTATGTTAAGTCCATACCGTATTGATGCACATCTGTTGTCCTCCAGGAGCCCTCATCTAATTTGTCAGCCGCCTTGCAGAGTCAAGCTAAATGGAACCTGATTTTTTCAGGCCCTTGTCACTCCATTCTCAGGTTCCTGTTCAGGTGCCACCTGCAGGGACCAGCTCCACAAACCAGCTGAACCTGAGAGGAGTGGATGGGAGATTAAGAAAAACACAAGAGATAGATACAAGAAAGACACAGAAAGGAAAGTTGGGATCAGGAGGTCCACTGACCACTGGTGGAGGACAATTATGCAGTTTTATTTCTGAGCACAGCTTATATACACAGGCTTATAATGATGTCACTTCCGGGCTAATCTCACATCTGGTGTTGTCACTTCTGGTAATATCACTTCCTGGTAACCAGATCCAGTGATCTCATTTCTCACCCTCCACAGATCTCCTATTTCAATTTTATTAATTTGTGCTCTTTTATTATTTTTCTCCTGTTTTCTTTGGATTAAGTTTCTCTGCTTTTTCTAGTTTTCTAAGATAGAAGCTTAGATTCTTGATTTTAGGCCTTTCTTCTTTTTTAATACATGTATTAGCTGTTACAAATTTCCCTCAAAGTACTGCTTTTGTTGCATTTGGTAGAGTGTGTGTGAACACTATTTTTGAATACGTGGTTTAAAAAGATTTACTTCAGATGTAGGAATCATTTTTTTTTACTTGTAAAGATATGTGTGTAAGTGCATGTGAATGTGTGTGCTTAGTGATTTTTGGCTATTACTGCTATTATTTTGTGGGAAAATTAGGAACTTGAATGTATCTTAATAGTGAGATTTGTATCTTAATCAGTTTTTGGGTAATGGTGTCTGTGAAGGTAAAGTTCTTCAAAATCCTTCCATTTACTTTATAGAGATTTATATTAATGTTGTAAGCAAATTTACATCTTCTGTTGGAAACATTTACAAAAGTCTCCCAATTGCTGGAAATATCAGCAACTACTTTTGAAATCAAGAGGAGAATATGTTAATGACTCAACTATAGTATACCTTAAGAGTATTAAATGATGTGATGATATATAGCAATTTTTGATCATTACTTAAGCATTGAGTTGTTTTATCTTTTTAACTTCTATGTAGCTAGAACCTAAATCAGGCTTTGTGACTAAAGTTTGTTACAGCATGTATTGTTATTTTCCTGGATTGTTAACTTCTTATATACCATTTAATAAACATAGTATCTTGCATTATTGCTATGTTAATATATAAAATTGTATATAGCATGCCTCATTTAGTCATTATAAATAAATTTACATACACTGTATCACTGATACTAAAAAGTACCTGTTTAATTCTCCTTATTAGACATAGGGACAATTTAACATTATTTGGAATATTATATCTTTGTTTTTAGCAGTATATGGACATAAACAGCTTCTGCTCCCTAAAAGACAGAAGTGCTGATATGAAGCCATGGTAAGGTTAATGGTAAGGTCTGGTTATGTATACATTTTTCAGAATAGCACTTGATATTGAACATCATATAAGCTTTTTGCTAATCATATAGCTAAATAGGTTTTGAAGACTAGCAAGGTCTTACTACTATGTAATACATAGGGAAAATAATAGGTTTTTTGGAAGGGAACATATAAGTTGGAGAGTATGAATAACATCTTTGCCTCTGACTGCTAATCATAGTCCAACTCTCACAAGAGAAACTAAAATGCCAGAGCCATCCAAGTTTCTCCTCTCTTGATCATAGAACATAAATATGAGTTTTGATCGTACCAATGAGATCTGAAAGGAAGCATGCACTGGAATTACTGGGGAAAATGAAAGTAATTTTTTCATTAGAAGAGAAACATAGGAGAATGAGATCTTCTGTAAATCATCATCTATACATAGGATGTATGTACCTATATCAGCTATATATGATCATGAGGGAACAAACCTAAGAGCCAAACCAATAATTTTGACAATTACAAACAGAAAAAGAATGATCCTGGATCCTTGGTTACATTGCTAATTCTGGAAATGTCTCTTTCCATATTTTTGTTTTATAATATTCTTTGCATCTCTTTCAATTGGACATTGTATTCCTTGCATTTAAAAACATCTTAACAGATACACCTTATCTAATCCTTTTACATGTCCTTTCAAATCTCATGGGGAAACATATTTTGAATTGATTTCTCTTCTTCTCTTCTAATTCCCTAGGCTACATGACCATCATCTCTGACTTGGAATACCACAATAGTCCCCTAAATGTTTTCCCTGCCTTCACCTTTGCTCACTTCCAAATCACCACGTTCAACAGCTAGAATTGTCTTTTGTTTTTATTAAGGCATCATTGATATACACTCCTATGAAGGTTTCACAAGAAAAACAATGTGGTTATTACATTCACCCTTATTATCGAGTCCTGCCCCATACCCCATTACAGTCACTCTCCATCAGTGTAGTAAGTAGAATTGCCTTTTCAAAAACATGCATTCCTATGACACCTTTGTTTAAAATTCTCCAGAGTATCCTCATTGCACTTAGAAAAAAACTACATTGCTTATCCTGGCCATGGCCCTATGTCATCTGCTCTTGCCCACTTCTCCATCCTCATACCATACAATTCTGTCTCATTCACTGTATTTTAGCCACACTGGAAACTTTTGGTTTCACAAATACATCAAGATGTTTCCATCTTAGGGTTTTTCCATAAATATCCCTCTAATACTTATCCTATTGACTTTATAATAACATAATCCTTTTTGATATTCACACCTCAATTTAAAATAACACCTCTTCAAGTAAACATTCCGTGAAAATCTAATTTAACTCAGCCATTTGATGAATCCCTCTCATACCACTCATTTTTAATTATTTGAATAGTATTGACTGCTCTATGTTCTCTTTGGTACATGTATTAATTAAGCATTTTTATTTGACTCACCTTAGTAAAATGTAAGCTTCCTGTGAGCAGGAGCCTTGAGTATCTTGACTAATGCTGTACACTAGAACAGTACAGGGCTCAGAAGAGGCCTTCAAGTTATATACGTTAGTTATGAAAAAGTGGTCAATCTGTTGCTATTTCCCCAGTCTTTGTCATTTTTCATTTATAATGGCATTTTCATGTTTTTCCCAACCTTTTGGTGCTTCATTAATATAAGTCCAATCCAAAGAGCTTCATCACATTTGGCTATATTGATAAAATTAAATTTCTAAGCCTACAAAATTAAATACAGAATTCTACAATATGGCAAACGCTCTTGTGACTTTTTATTTATTTTATTTTTATATATAATTTATTTTGGTATCATTAATCTACAATTACATGTGCAATATTATGGTTATTAAACTACTCCCTTCATCAGGTCCCCCCCACGAACTCCATTACAGTCACTGTCCATCAGCGTAGTGAGATGCTATAGAATCACTACTTGTCTTCTCTGAGTTGTACAGTCCTCCCCGTGCCCCCCCAACATTACATCTGCGAATTGTAATGCCCCTTTTTCCCCTTATCCCTGCCTTCCCACCATCTTCCCCAGTCCCTTTCCCTTTGGTAACTATTAGTCCGTTCTTGGGTTCTGTGAGTCTGCTGCTGTTTTGTTCCTTCAGTATTTTTTCTTAGTTCTTATACTCCACATATGAGTGAAATCATTTGATACTTGTCTTTTCTGGCTTGGCTTATTTCACTGAGCATAATACCCTCTAGCTCCATCCATGTTGTTGCAAATGGTAGGATTTGTTTACTTCTTATAGCTGAATAATATTCCACTGTGTATATGTACCACCTCTTCTTTATCCATTCACCTACTGATGGACACTTAGGTTGCTTCCATTTCTTGGCTATTGTAAATAGTTCTGTGATAAACATAGGGGCACATCTGTCTTTTTCAAACTGGGCTGCTGCATTCTTAGGATAAATTCCTAGGAGTGGGATTCCTGGGTCAAATGGTATTTCTATTTTGAGTTTTTTGAGGAACCTCCATACTGCTTCCCACAATAGTTGAACTAATTTGCAGTCCCTCCAGCAGTGTAGGAGGGTTCCCTTTTTTCCACATCCTCGCCAACATTTGTTGTTGTTTGTGTTTTGGATGTTGCCCATAATTACTGGTGTGAGGTGATATCTCATTGTGGTTTTAATCTGCATTTCTCTGCTGATTAGCGATGTGGAGCATCTTTTCATGTGCCTGTTGGTCATCAGAATTTCTTCTTTGGAGAAATGTCTATTCATGTTCTCTGCCCATTTGTTTTTAATTTTTTAATTTTTTAATTTTTAATTTTTTAAATTTATTTTGATATCACCAATCTACAATCAAATTAGTAATATTATGGTGATTACACTACCCCCTTCATCTGGTCCCCCTCCCAACCCCATCACAGTCACTGTCCATCAGCATAGTGAGATGCTATAGAGTCACTACTTGTCTTCTCTGGGTTGCACAGCCCTCCCTGCGCCCCCCTAACATTACATCTGCTAATTGTAATGCCCCTTTTTCCCCCTTGCCCCTCCCTTCCCACCATCTTCCCCAGTCCCTTTCCCTTTGGTAACTATTAGTCCATTCTTGGGTTCTGTGAGTCTCCTGCTGTTTTGTTCCTTCAGTTTTTTCCTCAGTTCTTATACTCCACATATGAGTGAAATCATTTAGTACTTGTCTTTTTCAGCTTGGCTTATTTCACTGAGCATAATACCCTCTAGCTCCATCCATGTGGTTGCAAATGGTAGGATTTGTTTTCTTCTTATGGCTGTATAATATTCCATGGTGTATATGTACCACCTCTTCTTTATCCATTCATCTACTGATGGACACTTAGGTTGCTTCCATTTCTTGGCTATTGTAAATAGTGCTGCGATCAACATAGGGGCGCATCTGTCTTTTTCAAACTGGGCTGCTGCATTCTCAGGGTAAATTCCTAGGAGTGGGATTCATGGGACAAATGGTATTTCTATTATGAGTTTTTTGAGGAAGCTCCATACTGCTTTCCACAATGGTTGAACTAATTTGCAGTCCCACCAGCAGTGTAGGAGGGTTCCCTTTTCTCCACATCCTCGCCAAAATTTGTTGTTGTTTGTGTTTTGGATGTTGGCCATCCTCACTGGTGTGAGGTGATATCTCATTGTGGTTTTAATCTGCATTTCTCTGATGATTAGTGATGTGGAGCATCTTATCATGTGCCTGTTGGCCATCTGAATTTCTTCTTTAGAGAAGTGCCTATTCATGTCTTCTTTCCATTTCTTAATTGGATTATTTGCTCTTTGTTTGTTGAGGTGCATGATTTCTTTATATATTTTGGATGTCGACCCCTTATCGGATACGTCATTTATGAATATATTCTCCCATACTGTAGGATGTCTTTTTGTTCTGCTGATGCTGTGCTTTGCTGTACAGAAGTTTTCAGCATGATATAGTCCCACTTGTTCATTTCTGCTTTGGTTTCCCTTGCCCGGGGCGATATGTTCATGAAGAAGTCGCTCATGTTTATGTCCAAGAGATTTTTGCCTATGTTTTTTTTCTAAGAGTTTTATGCTTTCATGACTTACATTCAGGTCTTTGATCCACCTTGAGTTTACCTTTCTGTATGGGGTTAGACGGTAATGCAGTTTCATTCTCTTACATGTCACTGTCCAGTTTTTCGAACACCAGCTGCTAAAGAGGCTGTCATCTCCCCATTGTATACCCAAGGCTCCTTTATCAAATATTAATTGACTGTATATGTTTGGGTTAATGTTTGGATTTTCTATTCTGTTCCACTGGTCTGTGGGTCTGTTTTTGTGCCAATACCAAATTGTCTTGATTGCTGTGGCTTTGTAGTAGAGCTTGAAGTCAGGGAGCATAATTCCCCCTGTTTTATTCCTCCTTCTCAGGATTGCTTTGGCTATTTGGGGTCTTTTGTGGTTCCATATGAATTTTAGAATTATTTGCTCCAGTTCATTGAACAAAGCTGTTGGTAGTTTGATAGGGATTGCATTGAATCTGTAGATTGCTTTAGGTAGGATAGCCATGTTGACAATATTTATTCTACCTAGCCAAGAGCATGGGATCAATTTCCATTTGTTAGTGTCCTCTTTAATTTCTCTTAGGAGTGTCTGGTAGTTTTCAGGGTATAGGTCTTTCACTTCCTTCGTTAGGTTTATTCCTAGGTATTTTATTCTTTTTGATGCAATTGTGAATTGAATTGTTTTTCTGATTTCTCTTTCTGTTAGTTCCTCATTAGTGTATAGGAAAGCAACAGATTTCTGTGTGTTAATTTTGTATCCTGCAACTTTGCTGAATTCAGATATTAGTTCTAGTAGTTTTGGAGTGGAGTCTTTAGGGTTTTTTATGTACAACATCATGTCGTCTGCAAATAGTGACAATTTGACTTCTTCTTTACCAGTCTGGATGCCTTGCATGTCTTTGTTTTATCTGATTGCCATGGATAGGTCCTCCACTACTATGTTGAATAACGGTGGAGAGAGTGGGCATCCCTGTCTTGTTCCCGATCTTAGATGAAAAGCTTTCAGCTTCTCGCTGTTAAGTATGATGTTAGCTGTGGTTTGTCTTTATGGCCTTTATGATGTTGAGGTCCTTGCCCTCTATACCCATTTTGTTGAGAGTTTTAATCATGAATGGATGCTGAATTTTGTCAAATGCTTTTTCGGCATCTATGGAGATGAAGATGACCATTGGGTTTTGTTCTTCTTTTTGTTGATGTGGTGGATGATGTTGATGGATTTTTGAATGTTGTACCATCCTTGCATCCCTGGGATGAATCCCACTTGATCATGGTGTATGATCCTCTTGATGTATTTTTAAATTCGGTTTGCTAATATTTTGTTGAGTATTTTTGCATCTACGTTCATCAGGGATATTGGTCTGTAATTTTCTTTTTTGTTGCGGTGTTTGCCTTGTTTTAGTATTAGAGTGATGCTGGCTTCATAGAATGAGTTTGGATGTATTCCCTCCTCTTCCATTGTGTGAATATCTTTAAGGAGAATGGGTGTTATTTCTTCTCTATATGTCTGGATAGAATTCAGAGGTGAATCCATCTGGTCCAGGGGTTTTGTTCTTGGGTAGTTTTTTGATTACCGATTCAATTTCTTTGCTGGTGATCGTTCTGTTTACTTTTTCTGTTTTTTGCTTGGTCAGTCTTGGAAGGTTGTATTTTTCTAAGAAGTTGTCCATATCTTCTATGTTTTCCAGCTTGTTAGCATATAGATTCTCATAATATTCTCTTATAGTTCTTGGTATTTCTGTCGGGTCCGTCATTATTTTTCCTTTCTCATTTCTGATTCTGTTTATGTGTGTAGATTCTCTTTTTCTTTTAATGAGTCTGGCTAGCAGTTTATCTATTTTGTTTATTTTTTCAAAGAACCAGCTCTTGGTTTCACTGATTTTTTTCTATTGTTTTATTCTTCTCAATTTTATTCATTTCTTCTCTGATCGTTATTAACTCCCTCCTTCTGGTGACTTTGGGTCTCCTTTGTTCTTCTTATTCCAATTTCAGTAATTGTGTCTTTAGACTATTCATTTGGGAATGTTCTTCCTTCTTTAAATAGGCCTGGATTGCAATATACTTTCCTCTTAGAACTGCATTTGCTGGGTCCCACAGAAGTTGTGGCTTTGTGTTGTTGTTGTCATTAGTCTCCATATATTCTTTGATTTCTGTTTTGATTTGGTTATTAACCCATGGATTAATTAGGAGAATGTTGTTAAGTCTCCATGTATTTGTGAGCCTTTTTGATTTCTTTCTAAAATTCATTTCTAGTTTTATACCTTTGTGATCTGAGAATTTGGTTGGTAGGATTTCAATATTTTTGAAATTACTGAGGTTCTTTTTGTGGCCTAGTATGTGGTCTATTCTGGAAAATGTTCCATGTGCACTTGAGAAGAATGTGTATCCAGATGCTTTTGGGTGCAGAGTTCTGTGGATGTCTGTTAGGTCCATCTGTTCTAGTGTGTTTTTCAGTGCCTCTGTGTCTTTACTTATTTTCTGTCTGGTTTACCTGTCCTTTGGAGTGAGTGGTGTGTTGAAGTCACCTAAAATGAATGCATTGCTTTCTATTTCCTCCTTTAATTCTGTTAGTATTTGTTTCACTTATGCTGGCACTCCTGTGTTGGTTGCGTATATATTGATAATGGTTATATCTTCTTGTTGGACTGATCCCTTTATCATTATGAAATATCCTTTATCTCCTTCTACTTTCTTCGTTTTGAAATCTATTTTGTCTGATACAAGTACTGCAACACCTGCTTTTTTCTCCTTGTTGTTTGCGTGAAATATCTTTTTCCATCCCTTCACTTTTAGTCTGTGTATATCTTTGGGTTTGAGGTGAGTCTCCTGAAAGCAGCATATAGATGGGTCTTGCTTTGTTATCCATTCTATTACTCTGTGTCTTTTGATTGGTGCATTCAGTCCATTTACATTTAGGGTAATTACCGATAAATATGTACTTATTGCCATTGCTGGCTTTAGATTCGTGGTTACCAAAGTTTCAAGGGTTTCCTCTTAAATTTCTAACAATCTAACTTAACTTTCTTGTTAAGTTATTGTAAACACCGTCTGATGTTTCTTTATTTCTCTCCCTCTTATTCTTCCTTCTCCATTCTTTGTATACTAGGTTTTTTATTCTTTGCCTTTAGTTAGTATTTGGATGGTCTGCTTTCTTTGCTATGATTTTATTTTCTCTGGTGACATCTTTTTAGCCTTAGGAGTTCTTCCCTTTAGAGCAGTCCATTTAAGATATCCTGCAGAGGTCGTTTATGAGAGGCAAACCCTCTCAACTTCTGCTTCTCTAGAAAGTGTTTAATCCTTCTGTCATATTTAAACGATAATCGTGCTGGATACAATATTCTTGGTTCGAGGCCCTTCTGTTCCATTATGTTACATATATCATGCCATTCTCTTCTGGCCTGTAAAATTTCTGTTGAGAAGGCTGATGATAGTCTGATGGGTTTTCCTTTGTAGGTGATCTTTTTTCTCTCTGTAGCTGCCTTTAATACTGTGTCCTTATCTTTGATCTTTGCTATTTTAATTATTATGTGTCTTGGTCTTGTCTTCCTTGAGTCTCTTGTCTCAATTCTGCGTTGTCTTTCCTCTGTTCGTTCACTCCCTTCTTCTTTAGCTCTTGCATATTTCTCTGTAGATCCATCAGTATGGTTGTGACTTTTGTTCTGAATTCTTTTTCAGGAAGATTGTGCATTTCCATCCCTTTAGGTTCCCTCTCTAGTGTTGTCTGGGTCTCGATGAGTTTTCTTTGTAACATATTCCTCTGTCTTTTCATGGCGATAGAAGTGATCGCTGGTAGGTGCCATGTATGTCAGCTGGGCTCTTTAAGACTTTTAAAAAGAAAAAAAAGAGAAAAGGAAGAAAAGGGTAAAGAAGAAAAAAGGAAGAAGGAAAAGAAAGAAAAGAAAAGAAAGGAAGAAAGAACGAAAAGAAAAGAAAAAAAAAACACCCACCGGGAGTAGATTCTGTGGGGATGCTGTAGGTGGCACTTTTGCTGCACCACTCTGCCTGGCCCTTTGTAGTTCTGGCCGGGGCCGGAACAAATGGGAGGCTGTTGATCTCTGTGGGGAGTCCGAGGGTGGCTACTCTTTCCTAGTCGCCAGCCAAGGGGTCTGAAATTCCCCAGGACTCCCAGCCTGCTGGGCTGAGTGTGCTGCACGATCCTGGGCCCTTGTTTCTTTAAGACCACTAAAAAAAAAAGTTCACAGTTTTCTTTTGTGCCTGGAGCTGGCTGTGTGGGCCCAGGTGCTTTCCCAAGCTCAGATCCCGCACCCTCTGTCTCTCCAGTCCCCGATACACTGTGCGATGGGTGTCAGTGCTCCCGGTGCAGATTACCAGGCCTGGTTATTTCGCGGGCCTGTACTTCCACTCCCTCCCGGCCCTGAATCCTCTCCTCACGCCGGTGCGCTGGGGTCGGGGAGTGCTCAGGTCCCGCCATGTCATGGCTCCGTATCTTCCCCACCTCGCGGGTTGCCGAGTCCTCTCAGGTATAGCTGCAGGCTATGTGCTGTCCTGTGTCTTCTGGCCTCTTTTTAAGGAATAGTTGTACTTGTTGTATTTTCATAAATACATATGGTTTTGGGAGGAGATTTTCTCTGCCCCACTCATGCCACCATGTTCCTGGAAGTCGTCTTGTGACTTTTTAGTATTCTAAGTACCTTGCCCAATTTGTTCAATGAACACCCTATGCATTTGTTCAGAACGTTCTTAAATTACATCTGGGAGATTTTTCCCATATGGATTCTTTGCTCCCCAGCTCCCTCTTCATCAAAGTAGTGTGGAAATATTCTTTCTTTTTTAATAATTTATTTTGGTATAATTAATCTACAATTACATGTGCAATATTATGGTTATTAAACTACCACTTCATCAGGTTGCCCCCCACCAACCCCATTACAGTCACTGTCCATCAGTGTAGTGAGATGCTATAGAGTCACTACTTGTCTTCTCTGAGTTCTACAGCCCTCCCCATGCCCCCCCAACATTACAACTGCTAATCGTAATGCCCCTTTTTCCCTCTTATCCCTCCCTTCCCCCCCATCTTCCCCAGTCCCTTTCCCTTTGGTAACTATTAGTCCGTTCTTGGGTTCTGTGAGTCTGCTGCTGTTTTGTTCCTTCAGTTTTTTTCTTTGTTCTTATACTCCACATATGAGTGAAATCATTTGATACTTGTCTTTTTCGGCTTGGCTTATTTCACTGAGCATAATACCCTCTAGCTCCATCCATGTTGTTGGAAATGGTAGGATTTGTTTTCTTCTTATGGCTGAATAATATTCCATTGTGTATATGTACCACCTCTTCTTTATCCATTCACCTACTGATGGACACTTAGGTTGCTTCCATTTCTTGGCTATTGTAAATAGTTCTGCGATAAACACAGGGGTCCATATGTCTTTTTCAAAGTGGGCTGTGCATTCTTAGGATAAATTCCTAGGAGTGGGATTCCTGGGTGAAATGGTATTTCTATTTTGAGTTTTTTGAGGAACCTCCATACTGCTTCCCACAATAGTTGAACTAATTTGCAGTCCCTCCAGCAGTGTAGGAGGGTTCCCTTTTTTCCACATCCTCGCCAACATTTGTTGTTGTTTGTGTTTTGGATGTTGGCCATCCTCACTGGTGTGAGGTGATATCTCATTGTGGTTTTAATCTGCATTTCTCTGCTGATTAGTGATGTGGAGCAACTTTTCATGTGCCTGTTGGCCACCTGAATTTCTTCGTTAGAGAAGTGCCTATTCATGTCCTCTTCCCATTTCTTAATTGGATTACTTGCTTTTTGTTTGTTAAGGTGCATGAGTTCTTTATATATTTTGGATGTCAACCCTTTATCAGATACGTCATTTATGAATATATTCTCCCATACTGTAGGATGTCTTTTTGTTCTACTGATGGTGTCCTTTGCTGTACAGAAGCTTTTCAGCTTGATATAGTCCCACTTGTTCATTTTTGCTTTTGTTTCCCTTGACCAGGGAGATATGTTCATGAAGAAGTCACTCATGTTAATGTCCAAGAGATTTTTGCCTATGTTTTTTTCTAAGAGTTTTATGGTTTCATGACTTACATTCAGGTCTTTGACCCACCTTGAGTTTACCTTTGTGTATGGGCTAGACAGTAGTCCAGTTTCATTCTCTTACATGTAGCTGTCCAGTTTTTCCAGCACCAGCTGCTGAAGAGGCTGTCATTTCCCCATTTTATATCCAAGGCTCCTTTATCAAATATTAATTGACTGTATATGTTTGGGTTAATGTTTGGATTTTCTATTCTGTTAGTGTGGAAGTATTCTTGATGGTTCCAAATTATTGCCTAAAAGATTATTTTTCCCTTTCTGGACTTTTTGGTGTAATTAATGACTATGAATTATGCTTTTTAAAAGATTTTATACTGTTTCATTTTCACATTCTCAACTCTGACTTAATAAGGACATTAAATCACAATGAACATATTGCAAAAATGTGCTTAGTTTATTTGTAAATGGAATATGGTTCAAATAAGGTACCATGGAGTTTAATGAGGAAAAGCCTTTCAAATCATAATTTGATTTCAGTATTACTGGTAAACATTCAAGAAGATTCTTTTATGGCACCATTTAAATATTGAAACATGACTTTAGGTTTCAGTGTGTTACTACTTAATTCAAGACTTCCTCAGGATACAGTTCATTGTTGTAACTCCAGTGTTTTGCTGAGTTTCTGACATCTAAGTAGTATTTAAAAATTTGATTAAACTGTTCTAAAGTGCTCATGATTTTTCCAGTGGTAGATTTAAAATAAAACAAATTAAAGCCATTATTGGGGAAAAAGGCAAAGAGAAAGCTTTTATGTAGTTCCATAAACCTTTAGAAACTGATATTTTATGTATATTTTTAATACAGATTTTTATCCAGCTAAATACAACTAAAGCTGTGGAATTCATAGAATTCATGAGTGTCATCCCATTCTTATCTCTACCTCTTTTCACATCAAATTCTCTGTGTTCATATTTCCATGTCCATTTGTGTTTTATTTTATTTTATTTTTCTTGGCCTTAACATTTTTCAATGTGACGAATTTCTTCATAATTGAAACTAACCCTGCACATTAGCTAATTCAATCCCAACCACATTAGCCTTCATCCTAACTACTTTTCATTCTGTGAGACTATTCTTTTCTCACATCCTCTCTCAGCTCAAGATGGCCAAGTGGCAAAACTCCCACAAATGTGGCATAAAAATTATCTCATAGTGGAAAAATATTGCTTGCTTTTTTGAAAAGGCAGCTTCAACTGGAGATTTCTGTCTAGTGCTTTCCTGAATCTGGACATTTCATCTGGAGCTACAGTGTCCTTTTCTTTCTTTTTATACTTTTAAAGCATATAAAGGTCAATTGAATCAAAGGGCTGCTGGGCCTGACTTTACTGCTCAGTAACTGTGGCTCACTGACAATGCTGGCAGCGTCCTACCTCCACATTTCTCTTCATTAAGAGAAACAAATCTCCCTTTATATATTCCAGTGTAGGCCAAGTTTTGTATTACCAAATAATAGACATCATCTGTCCAGACTCAGCCAAGATAGTACTTCTTCTATGATGAATGCAGCAACCCTCCTGGGCAAAACTAATGGTACCCTGATGTGACATCCCATTGTTCTTTGCTTATGGTGCTTCTTTAACATCAGAGTCCCTATTATTTAATGGTATACCTACTGTGGTATTTTTATTACTTGTTAGATCTTGTTGATGGCATGGATTATATTTATTTATTCTTGAAATTTAGAATGTGTCTTGGAGAGTGTAGTCATACAACAAATCCATATTAGATAGAAAATGTCTTAACTGGAGTAAAACAATTACTTGACCTCCAAGTTACTTTTAACTATTGTGGTGGTCCTTAGTTCCTATAGCTGATATAGTAAAGAGATAAACGCTCTTTAACGCATGAATTAAGTAGGGTCTAAGTAGGATGAACAGGAGGATATTTGTCCCCAAATGTCATAGGCTATGTGATCTTTGTAGAAGACAATAAAATCCATCTTACTGAGCCAGCTCAGTTTATTTCAGTATTGCGGAAACTACTGCTGCTCTAATGGAAGAGATTTAGAACCACAATGGCAGTATGTCCAAAACCCAGAAGACCAGAGTTAACCTTTTTTTCTATGGAGGTCACACATACTGGGGCATTCTCATCTGGCCAAACCCTCAGGCTCCAGAATGTACTTGACCAGAGATAGAAGGAAGGCTGAGACTTCTTTGTTGCAGGTAACATGGGGTACCTGAGCAAAAAGTTGGGAAAGAATGGTTAGGTGTGCAGCTTGAGAAAAATTCAAAGGCCAAGTTATAAAAAATCTTTTATGCTTATAAGCACATATGAATTTAGACTTTAAATACAGTAAAACATTAAATAAAACAGTTCAGACAGAATAGGGATCTAGGTTGGAACTTCAAGTTACTACTAAAAAAGATAAATAAGTGACTAAAAAAGAATAGCGAGTAAATGGGTTACTAGTTCCTTCTGCTAACACAATTGAAGTAGTGAGACCTGTGAGCAGGAGCATAGTTTTGTTCTGTATAGTCCTCTGAGGACACAGAGTCATGCTCCAACAGCTACACAGTGGCAAAATATATGATAAACAGGTCAACAACTGCACAATGGTAAAATATATGGGATGACTCAAGAGTGCCTTCTCCAAGCTAAATTATGGCTCAATAAGTTAACAAGTGACATCATCTTCAATAGTGCACAGAAGCCTTCGCTGATGAAATGCAGCCATGAATTTTAACAATGTTCCCTCCCCTATGTTCCCTCTTTTTGGTACCATCAAGGGGATTGAAATTTCAGGGAAAATAAGAGAAGTAAAATTTTAATAGGAAACTTCAGGTACTTCAAAATTCTGGTTCTCTTCAATCTGCTGTATCCTTTTGTCAAATAAACCACATTTGATAGAAGTTTTGAAGTCTGTTAATGTGCCAGGAAAAGTCATAGGAACAAGACTTTATTTGTGTGTCAAAGAGCATCTTTGGAAGTAGGTCCAGGCAACAGTGAGAAATAAGTCAGAAGAGAACTTTCTAGTTGTGCCTATTCTCTCTGTTATTATGTCCTTGTTACCAGTGGAATGTTTTGTGTTTCCCTGATTCTTGTCTTCTTCAAGGAAATAATTCAGTCAAGAGACCAGTTCTGCCTTGCAACTTATGTCCTTTGATTGGCAGGTTGATTGAGAGCTCTAGGTTATAACCTTTTTCTCAGTGCACAGGCACCTTACCCATAAGTACCTATGAGAAGCCCACAGGGGGGCCAAAACCACAATGCTAATTAGACTTAGATGTTATTCTAATGAGGTGGGATTAATTTTGGACAAGGTCTTGGACCTTGCAAATGCCCTATAATCAGGAAAGCCCCTGTGGCCCTGGGCCTCTTGATCATCTAGGTGTCGTGACTGTCAAGGCCTTCTAATAAGCAAGAAGTCCTTGACTATGGGACTGGGAACTAAGGAGGACTTAGGGGTTGGCCTGGAAGGAATCCTCCTTGATGATGGGCTGGCCCCTTTCTCCTGTTTATGTCTAACTGTCTACTCCAATATCCTTAGCAGTCCTTTATTCCTTATTGCCACTACAAGGCAGGAAAACAGCAATGCCCACTCATTGTGGGTCAGTGAAGCTCTGAAACAGGGATTCAGTAGAAAGAAGATAACAGGTACATGTAGACTTAATGGCCTTTGAGAATTCTGTCATCCCTTAGCTCTTCTATACACCAAAGGTAACTGACTCTTGCTGAAGGAGGCAGCTATAATCTTGAAAAACAGCAATGTCAAGACAGAAGTACAGAATAAACCAGAAACTTTTCAAACTAAGACACACCACACCAAATTTATTGAAAAGGGCATAGAAGAATATACTGCATTTAGTCTTCCTCCTAGGTACTCATCACTTTTGCAAGCCAATGTGATTTACTGTCTAAAATGTCACTTTAAAAAAATCAGAAAATGATTAAAATAAAGGGATAAAGTAGATATTGCAGGGAAATATAAATCTAAACAAGTTTGGTGTATAAATTTACATTAAAGCAATTTTAAAACAAAAACATCACCTGATTCTGGAGGAACACTATATGCAATAAAAAGGAATAAAATACTAAGAAAATAAGAAAATCACAAATACATATACACCTAACACAATAGTTTTTGTTCAATAGTGAAATTCATCTGAGCAAATCAAAGAGCCTAAATGGCTTTATTGATTGATTCATGAATTGGGCAGCATCTCATCTAGCTAGTAGCAGAGAACTTTGTTGAGTGCAGAGAAGGAAAGGTTTTGAAAGTTACAGAAGGAGTGGGGAAAACAACCACAGAGAATCCATTGTATTAGGCAGAGTTGCTCTTCTAAGGGCAACAGGAAGGGTCTATCTGTAAATTGGCTTTTGCTGACTAGGAAATTCCATGTTGACTGGTTAAAGGCTACATTCCTGGTTATGGGGGTGGTGGCAAGGCTGAAACCAGTTAGGTTACATGTTAAGTCTTGATTTGCTGACTTCAGGCCATTAATTAACATGAGTAACTCTATTTTGGGCCTGTGGTTTCTTTTTAAAACATATGAAGAAACAAACTAGAGAACTGCAAGGAAAATGGAAACACAAAGAGATAAATAGTTATATTTGGAAATTGTTATATACTGCTCTCAGAAATGTATATATCAAAAATACAAAATGTGAACAAAAACATACAATATATGGTTAACACAATTAATAAGCTCAGAATAACACAAACACATTATAAATGACCTTGCCCATCCCAAATATATAATATATATATGTATTTTTTGCAAATATAGAATACCCACTAAAATTGAGGATACTTTGGTCTCAAAGTAAATAATAATTCTGGAAAATTAACATCAAGCACTGTGTGTGATATTATATAAATCAGATATCAATTATGAAAGGATAGCTAATAATAATCAGTGGGTTCAAGAATTAATTGTCCAAGCCATTTTAATGTGTCATTACATACAAAATGAATGCATTTGGATTGTCAACACCCAAGTCAAGAAATAAAATATTGAAACATGACAAATAGTTTTTCAAAGTGGTAAAATCCATCAAGTTTTTTTCATTATTTAAGACTGTTGTCTGATTGGATATTAGATTAAATTAATTGTATGTATTAAGAGATTATTATTCATTTTGTTAAATGAAAGAACAGTATTATGGCTATAAGGAAATGTCAGTTTTTAGAATTGTGTTTTGAAGTATTTAAATATCATGGGGCCAGGGAAGGCCACCCTAAAACAGGCCACAAATTTATAATGGTTACTTTTACTTAAAATTTCTTAAAAAACAGCTAGTAAGAACACTCTGACCCTTGTCTCCAGAAAGCAGGAAATAAACCTCTCATGTGAAAGTTACCCTCCCTGGAAGTAGAGACATTCTTATCATCAGAGATGGAACTTCAAGGCTGAAGAAGCTTATATAATTAAACTTCGTTACTTTTACTAATTTATTATTACAGCCCAAATTCTGTTTAGAATTCCTTACAATTGGAAGCTCCCAAAATGTTTTCTTTGTCTTATCAATTCCTCATAGATTTGTTTCTTTGTGTAAAATGTATAAAAGCTGTATGCTTTGGTCATTTCTGTAGGTCTCAATTTTATTATTGGACTTCAGTGCACATGTAATTAAATTTTGTTTTTTATCTCCTGTTAATCTGTCTTATATCAATTTAATTCTTAGACCAGCTAGAAGAATCTTGAAGGGTAGAGGAAAATTTTTCCTCCCCAACTTTAGCTCCAGGCCAGAGGGGATTCCCTGCTCTGGGCAAGTTCCCTCTAGATTTGATAAGACTGAAAAATGATAATGGAACAATGGACAAGTTGTGGGTAAAAAGGTTTATACTAAGCTTTATTCTTGTGATGGCAGGTTGAGCACTAGAATCATATCTGCCTCTGATAAGTCTGCACACAGCAAGCCTGTCTCAGGGTCTGACTCCACTCCAGGCTGTGCCTCTACTCCCGGCTCTGTGCTGAGCACTGGGCAGAGCTTTTTATATAGCTACACAAGCAATAATGGCTTATTGCCAACACATGTGCAAGCATGCACCAGTATCACATCATTGCACATTTACAGTGGGCAAGTAGATTAGGATCAGGTGAGGATACTGAAACTTCGATTTTCCTTACACCAACGATACAAAGCTACATCATGTCTTAAAATACTTTATTAAAAAATGGAGTGAGGAATGATAAAAATAAGTAATGCAAAATGTAGATAATTTTTGATAAGTACATAGAAATTTGTTTTACTCTGCTTCTGTGCATGTTTGGATATTTTCATAGAAAATTTTCTTTCATTACACAAGGTTAAGGTTGAGTACAAGGTCAGAGCCACCCAAAATGTGCCACTTTGACATGTAGATTAGGTCCCTCTGAAAAAAATCAAGGCCCCAAAGATTCAAAAGCAAACTCTGACCTTCCCCCTAATTGTATAAGAAAAATTTAGGTAGAAGACCTGCTCCAGGAGGACAGATATCACCATAGAAAATTACATTATAATATGAATTAAATGTGGTAGACAAGGAGGAATTTAATATTCTGTTTGTTAAAATTCCATTCTGTGTCCCATTGTTTCTGTGTGGCACAGCAAACATTTGTTTTTCAAATATTTACTCTTTTGTCTTTCTGTGAATTGCTTCCTTTTCTCTTTCAAGTTCCAGACCCTACCTCCTCCTCTTTAGTTCAGGATGACAAAGATGCCTCATTTTCCCATGATGGCTCTGATATCTCCTGTCTGTGTGGATTCCTATAGGTATTTAACTAAATTTGATTTTCTCCTGTTAATCTGTCTCATGTCAGTTTGATCCTTAGACAATCTAGAAGAACCTCGAAGGGTAGGGAAAATTTTTTCCTCCCTGTGGGTAAAATTGCAATATTTTCAGAATCTCTCACCTGGCTTTAGTGCATCTCCATATCAACAGGCCTTTCCAAGGGGTGGAGAGAAGTAGTCCATCTCCATATCAATGGGTAATTACAAGGGCAAGCTAGGGCTTATCTGGACCTGAGAGGCTGGGGAAGTATTTGCTGGCTTCTGCCTCAGCAGGAAGGAGAGAGACTTGAGAGTACTCCTTGTAAACAATAAACGGGTTTTAAACTATATTTCTCCCTTTTGAGACAGGGACCGTGGGCTTAGACAGAATAGGTGAGGGCCTCTGGAAAAAGCAAGGCAGAATATTTGCAGTCAGACCAATGTACATGCAAGGAACCCCCCTACCAAAACTCTGTGTTAAACATTAAGCTTTAGGGTCATTCTTCAGTAAGATCAGTTAATGTTCCCCAGACAAAGAAGAGTACCACACGTTTTTATTATGCTAATCATTTGTAATCATGTTTAAGATTCACTTTAGCATGCTTAAAGGCCCAGGCGTATGTGCTGTCTTTCCTCTTTCAGATCTGATGGGGGTAGTTTTGCAAACGGGGCAACTAATTAAGCATGCAGACCCAGCTGTAAACAACATAGCAAAAGGCAGGAAAGATTCCACCTTAAAGATAAGATTGCATTTTAACACCCAGGAAGTTTAAGAAGCAAGATTCTTAACTTACTGTTTAGCAAACAGACAATACCTCAGCCCACCTTGGGGGCTGGGCAGGCCGCCTTTTGATATGCTCCTAGACCAAGACACCAGTATCCCAGAGAGAGATCGGGGTGGGAATTCCTTGTGTTAAGTTAATTCGGGGTGTTCAGACACCACATAGCAGGTCCACACCCCTAAACCTTTTTTTATGTTCTCGAAAAATCCTCATCTGCCTATAAGACCCCTAGACAATGCACCACACAGGACTCTCTTGTCCCCTCCTGGCGTGAGCCAGGAGCTCTGTCCTTTCACTTTATCTCTAAATAAAAGCCTGTACCTTGCTCTCCTACCTTGAGTGTTTGTGAAGCTCATTCTTCGGCTTCATGAACAAGAACCCCAGCATCACTTTGACTGATTTGGGGTTCAAAAGCATTTTGCCCCAGAATTTTCCCCTCCCAGGATTTACACTCTCCCACACTGTCTTTTTATAATTCAGTTCCAGTCAAATGTTCTTTGTGTATTGAATGGAAATTTTCTTGTATGTCAAAAAACAAATACTTCTAAGTATGTATTCTTCTACTAGCACAGTCCTTATTTAAAAAGTAAGTGAAATTCATATACGATGCTACTATTGAACTTTTATTTTGCAATCAACCTGTTATATTAGAACACAAAAAGCTTTTTTTTGTAAGTAAATATGAAAATAAATTAAAGTAATATTGACTCCTAACCATTATTAACATAGGATTAACTTTCAAAGAATAGGATTGATTTAGCAAACATCTATTCATTTTAACTCAGGGCAAAATTATACTGTAAAAGAATGTTATATCAAATAATAAATGTATCCTGAAAACTGGCATTTGTTCATTCAATGCACATGGAAATATGTAAATTAAATCCGAGAAAAGCTATTTAAATGTAATCAAAAAGGAGTTTGAGTGGTTTAGACAAAGTAATTTGAGTCTATTCTTCCATTTGTCTTCATACTTTTATAAAATAACAACTTTTCCACCATTTACTTATATGAATCTTTATAGTTACAAATTTCACAAAGCAGAAGCTTAAATACCAGAAAACATTGGCTTCCTTCAACCCACAGATAAAACAAATGTCTCTAGGGTATTTCACTTCCTTTTAACACTTATGTTAATTGAACTAAAGTTCACTCTGATCACCTAGGACTGTTCAAGGCCTTCCAGTGATTTCTGCTCTCCACTTATTTACTTCCTTAAGTTGTTCAGGCTGCTCTGCATCTAATATCCCCAGCTCACTTCCTCAAACCCAGGTGACCTCTTCATATTTCTTAATATATTTTCCAGGGACACACAGTATCACATCTTTATACATGATTGTACCCAATATGGTTAAAATAAGGGAGAAAAATCACTTCATTCACTAAAGATTTCTGCTGTTTATAGGAATCATTTACAGTTATTATTTGAGGCTGCCTGACTTCCATTCTATAAATTTATGTGGTGAAAGAAAATTATTTTTCACTTTATCCTTCTGAATTCTTAGTTGAACGCCCCCCCCCGTAATAAAAGACACATTAACAAGAAAAACAAGCAGTTTACCAACATGCATACCTAGGGACAAAAGAATAACTCCCTGAGGTGGCTTGGAATTCAGGATTAAATACCATTTTAGAAGGAAAAGAGGAGGAGGGGTTAATTTCTTAGGGGAGAGTAAATTTTAGGAAAGATGAATGGGCCCTTAGAAGAATAGATGGGAGGTATGACAGTTTAGGACAGTGTTAGAGTAAGCAGTTAGTTAGATGTAAGCATGAAAAAGGGGCCAGTGTATCAAGGAAAACTCCTCCCAGGCCAACCCCTAAGCCCTCCTTAGTTCCCAGTCCCACAGTCAAGGACATCTTGCTTATCAGGAGGCCTAGACAGTCAAGGATACCTAGATGATCAAGAGGCCCAGGACCACAGGTACTTTCCTGATTATAGGGCATTTGCAAGGTCCAAGACCTTGCCCAAAATTAATCCCACCTCATTAGAATAACATCTAAGTCTAATTAGCATTGTGGTTTTGGTCCCCCTGTGGGCTTCTCATAGGTACTTATGGGTAAGGTGCCTGTGCACTGAGAAAAAGGTTATAACCTAGAGCTCTCAATCAACCTGCCAATCAAACGACATAAGTTGCAAGGCAGGACTTCCTGCCATCTTAAGAAAAAAGAAAAGACAACCTAACCCTAATAGCAGGGCTGTGTCTGGTTTTGACAGCCCACTCTGCTGTCATGTGTGTACTTTTTTGCTTTAACCCAATAAATCCCTCACTGCTTTTTCTTGCTATCTGGTCTCTCAACTGAGTTCTTTCCTTTGAGAAGACTAGAATCAGGGAAACAACATGTTTCACCCATAACAACAGTTTATCTGGATGTCGTATCAACTTTTAGTCTCTTGTGATGAGTCAAGTTTCCCTGGTTGATGAAACCCTTGAGAAGGGAATTTATGGTAATAGAGTTCCTTTTTGAGGATCTGTCTTTAGGTAGACAAGGAGAGTTCAGAGAAAGCCCTTTCCTGCATTTGCTGTTTTTCACAAGGCTATGGCTCAAAATAATCAATATTATCCAAGTGACATATTTTGGGGTACAATGCCTTGAACTACCTCAGTCATATTATGCAGTAGTATATTCTGTTACCCTTCATGTACAAAGCTGATGATTGCGACTTTTGCCTTCCATTGCTATGTGTAACCTCCTGGAAGTGAAGTTCTGTGTTTTACTGTTTTTCATTCACCTTGTGATATTCTGTAGTTCTGGTAGTTATGTCTATGTATTTATGTGTGTGTGTATGTAGTTTTGGAGTGCAAGAGCAGACAAGAGACATAAAATCATTTTGCTACTAGACTGTGGCCAGGTCCTTGGGTCCCAGTGTCATAGAAATGAACTGAGTACCCAGCATATTGTAAAGAAGGCAAGGTTTATTAGAGAGAGGTCATACACAAGAGAGTCAACAGAAGAGAAGACTGGCTCCTTGAGGAAACATGGTGCTAGGTTTTTAAGTGTTTCAGAAATGGGGTCGGGGAGGGGTCTATGGAAGGGTAAGCTGGTGTGTAGTTCCATGACATTCATCTTCCATGGTTGAGACATTATGATGCCATCCCATGGACAGCATTTATAGATTTATTAGTTCTTTCAGAGTAGGGTCAGTCCTTCCTTCTTTGATATTCTGTGAAATAAGCCTAAGCGAGGAATTTATTAGTCCTGTACTATTTTTTTATGGTTTTTTAAAAACTGTATCACTGATATGCAATCTTATGACGGTTTCACATAAGCAACATTGTGGTTTCAACATTCACCCATAATATCGAGTCCCCCACCCCACTGCAATCACTGTCCATCAGTGTAGTAAGATGCTGTAGTCATTACTTGTCTTCTCTGTGCTATACTGCCTTCCCTGGGACCTACATATATTGTGAGTACTAATTACAGTGCCCCTTAATCCCCTTCTCCCTCCCTCCCCAATCCCTTCCCTTTGGTAACTGCTAGTCCCTTCTTGGAGTTTGTGACTGCTGCTGTTTTGTTCTGAAAGGACCAAACTAACGCCATGACAGGCCTCAGGAAGCCTCAGAAACCAGAAGGCCTGAGTTTCAGTTTCCCCGAAACTACCTGAAAGAACAAGAAAATTTTAGGTAAAAGGGTCTGGGTCATAAAAACCGGCCTGGACATAATAGCTTGCAAAACAGGACCTGGGTACATACGTTTCCAGAAACCGATGGGCCGTAAAGATAAAGTTAAGAATGCTGAAGCCCTGTGGGGGGACTCTAATGGAAATATTTTTGCTATCGAATCATCAGCAGACCTCCCCCTCGCCTCCCCCTGGGTATAGTTTCTTTTCCTTTAAAACCTCCTGTGAAATTCTGCTCGGGGTCGAACTCCTCTGCCCCTGCGTGGGTTATGAGACTCGACCCCAGCGCGCTGGTGTGAATCAATAAACCTCTTGTACTTTGCATCAAGATCGGCCTCCTGTGAGTATTTGGGTCGCCGCTTATCCCGGGTCACAAGAGAGAGTCCGTTCCGTTGGACTTTCAGTTCCTTCAGTTTTGCTTTGTTGTTATACTCCACAAATAAGTGAAATAACTTGGTACTTGTCTTTCTCTGACTGGCTTATTTCACTGCGTGTAATACTCTCTAGCTGCATCCTTGTGTTGTAAATGGTAGGACATGTTTTCTCCCTATGGCTGAATAATATTCCATTGTGTATATGTACCACCTCTTCTTTATCCATTCATTTACCGATGGACACAAGATGCATCCATGTCTTGGCTATTGTAAATAGTGCTGTGATAAACATAGTGGCACATATGTCTTTTTGAATATGGGATCTTCTTTTCTTTGGGTAAATTCCTAGGAGTAGAATTTCTGGGTCAAATGTTATTTCTATTTTTAGTTTCTTGAGGAACCTCCATATTGCCTTCTTAAATGGTTGAACTAATTTGTTTTCCCACCAACAGTGTAGGAGGATACCACTTTCTCTGCATGCTCACCAGCATTTGTTGTTCTTTGTCTTTTGGATGTTGGCCTAATTGGTGTGAGGTGATATATCATTGTGGTTTTAATTTGCATTTTCCTGACACTACTAATGAGGAGCATCTTTTCATGTGCCTGCTGGCCATCTGAATTTCTTCTTTGGAGAAGCTTCTGTTCATATACTTTGCCCATTTTTTAATCAGGTTATTTGCTTTTTGGGTGTTCAGGCATGTGAGCTCTTTATATATTTTGGATGTTAACTCCTTATCAGATATGTTGTTTACAAATATATTCTCCCATACTGTAGGATGCCTTATTGTTCTGCTGATGGTGTACTTTGCTGTACAGAAGCTTTTTAGTTTGATGTAGTCCCACCTATTCATTTTTGCTTCTGTTTCCCTTGCCCAAGGAGATGCGTTTAGGAAAAAGTTGCTAATATTTATATTCAAGAGAGTTTTGCCTATGTTTTCCTCTAAGAGTTTTATGGTTTCATGACTTACATTCAAGTCTTTGATCCATTTGAGTTTACTTCTGTGATGGAGTTAGACAACAATACATTTTTATTCTCTTACATGTAGTTATCCAGTTTTCCCAACAGTAGTTGTTGAAAAGGCTGTCATTTCCCCATTATATATCCATGGCTCTTTTATCATATATTAATTGGCCATATCTATGTGGGTTTATATCTGGGCTCTCTATTCTGTTCTATCGACCTATGGGTCTAGTCTTGTGCCAGTACCAAATTGTTTTGATTACTGTGGCTTTGTAGTAGAGCTTGAAGAAGGAGAATGTAATCCCCCCAGCTTTATTCTTCCTTCTGAGGATTGCTTTGGCTATTCAGGGTCTTTTGTGGTACCATATGAATTTGAGAACCAGTTGTTCCAGTTTGTTGAAAAATGCTGTTGGTATTTTGATATGGATTGCACTGAATCTGTAGATTGTTTTAGGCAGGATGGACATTTTGACAATATTTATTCTTCCTATCCATGAGCACTGGATGTATTTCCATTTATTGGTGTTTTCTTTAATTTATCTCATGAGTATCTTCTAGTTTTCAGGGTATAGGTCTTTCACCTTCTTTGTTAGATGCAATTTTAAATGGAGTTGTTTTCCCGATTTCTGTTTCAGTTAGTTCATCATTAGTATATAGGAATGCAACAGATTTCTGTGTATTAATTTTGTATCCTGCAACATTGCTGAATTCAGTTATTCCTTCTTGTCGTTTTGGGTGGATTCTCTATGGTGTTTTATGTAGAATATCATGTCATCTGCAAACAGTGACAGTTTAAATTCTTCCTTACCGATCTGGATGCCTTTTATTTCTTTGTGTTGTCTGATTGCTGTGGGTAGGACCTCCAGAACTATGTTGAACAAAAGTCAGGAGAGTGGGCATCCTTGTCTTGTTCCCAATCTTAGAGGAAAAACTTTCAGTTTTTCTCTGTTAAGTATGATGTTCACTGTGGGTTTATTGTATATGGCCTCTATTATGTGGAGGTACTTACCCTCTATATTCTTTTTGTTGAGAGTGTTTATTATGAATAGATGATGAATTTTGTCAAATGCTTTTTCAGCATCTCTGGAGATGATCATGTGTTTTTTGTCCTTCTTTTTGTTGATGTCATGTATAATGTTGATGGATTTTCAAATATTGTACCATACTTGCATCCCTGGAATAAATCCACTTGATCTTGATGGATGATCATTTTGATATATTTTTGAATTTGGTTTGCTAATATTTTTTGAGTATTTTTGCATTTATGTTCATCAGGGATATTGGTCTGTAATTTTCTTTTTTTTTTTTGTGGTGCCTTTTTCTGGTTTTGATATTAGAGTGATTCTGACCTCATAGAATGAGTTTTGAAGTGTTCCCTCCTCTTCTACTTTTTAGAAAACTTTAGGGAGGGTGTATTAGGTCTTCTCTAAAAGTTTGATAAAATTCAGTGGTTAAGCCATCTGGTCCAATGGTTTGTTCTTAGGTAGTTTTTTGATTGCCAATTAAATGTTGTTGCTGGTAATTGATCTATTCAAATTTTCTGTTTCTTCCTGGGTTGTCGTGGAAGGCTGTATTTTTCTAGAAAGTTGTCCATTTCTTCTAGGTTATCCAATTTGTTAGCATATAATTTTTCATAGTGTTCTCTAATAATTCTTTGTATTTCCATGGTGTCCACAGTAATGTTTCCATTCTCATTTCTGAGTCTGACTCTCTTTTTTTCTTGATAAGTCTGGCCAGGGGGTTATGTATTTTTTTTCTCAAAGATACATCTCCTCGTTTCATTGAATCTTTCTGTTGTTTTATTCTTGTTTATTTCTTCTCTGATCTGTATTATGTCCCTCCTTTTACTGACTTTGGGTCTCGTTTGTTCTTCTTTTCTTAGTTTCACTTATTGTGAGTTTTAGATTGTTCATTTGGGATTGTTCTTCTTTCTTGATGTAAGCCTGTATTGCTACATACTTTGCTCTTAGAACTGCCTTTGCTCCTTTGCACAGGTTTTGGTGTGTTGAGTTTTTGTTTTTATTTGTCTCCATATATTGCTTGATCTTTGTTTTTATTTGGTCATTGATCCACTGATTATTTAGGAACATGTTGTTAAGCCTCCATATGTTTGTGGGCTGTTTTGTTTTCTTTGCATATTTATTCCTAGTTGCATACCTTTGTGGTCTGAGAAGCTGGTTGGAACAATTTCAATCTTTTTGAATTTACTGAAGCTCCTTTTGTGGCCTAGTATGTGATCTATTCTGGAAAACGTTCCATGTGCACTTTAGAAGAATGTATATCCTGCTGCTTTTGAGTGGTGTTCTGTAGATATCTGTTAGGTCCATTTGTTCTAATCTATTGTTCAGTGCCTCTGTATCCTTACTTGTTTTCTGTCTGACTGATCTGTCTTTTGGAGTTAGTGTTGTGTTGACACCTCCTAAAATGAATTCATTGCATTCTATTTCCCCCTTTAATTCTGTTAGTTTTTGTTTCACATATTTAGGTGCTCCTATATTGTGTGCATAGATATTTATAATGGTTATATCCTCTTGTTGGACTGACCCCTTTATCATTCTGTAATGTCCTTTGTCTCTTGTTACTTTCTTTGTTTTGAAGTCTATTTTGTCTGATACAAGTACTGCAATTCCTGCTTTTTTCTCCCTATTAGTTGCATTAAATATCTTTTTCTACCCCTTCACTTTTAGTCTGTGTGTTTTTACATTTGAAGCGGTCTCCTGTAGGCAGAATATAGATATTTCTACTTTTTTATCCATTCTGTAATTATATCTTTTGATTGGTGCATTCAGTCCATTTACATTTAGGTTGATTATCGATAGATATGTACTTATTGCCATTGCAGACTTCAGATTTGTGGTTACCAAAGATTCAACGGTAGCTTCTTTACTATCTACAGTCTAACTTATCTCAGTTATTACACTATTTCAAACACAATCTAAAGATTCTTCTGCATGTTTTTCTCCCTTCGTCTTCTTCTTACTCCTCTGCTCTTCATATATTAGATGTCATACTCTGTACTGTCTTTGTATCCCTTCACTGACTTTGTGGGATGTTGATTTAATTTTGCATTTGCTTATTAATTCTTTGGTTTACTTCCTTTACTGTGGTTTTATTTTTGCTCATGACAGCTCTTTAGCCTTAGGAGCACTTCCACCTAGAGCAGTTCTATTAAAATACACTGTAGAGTTGGTTTCTGTGGGGTAAATTCCCTCAACTTTTTCTTATCTGGAAATTGTTAAATCCTTCTTCAAATATGAATGATAATCTTGCCTGGTAGAGTATTCTTGTTTTGAGGGCCTCTGTTTCATTGCATTAAATATATCATGCCACTCCCTTCTGGCCTGTAAGTTTTTGCTGAGAAGTCTGATGATAAGTTGATGGGCTTTCCTTTGTATGTGATCTTTTTTTTCCCTCTGGCTTCTTTTAATACTCTCTCCTTGTCCTTGATCTTTGATATTTTAATTATTATATGTCTTGGGTTTGTCTTCCTAGGGTCTCTTGTGTTGGGAGATATCTGCACTTTCATGACCTGAGAGACTATTTCTTTCCCACGATGGGGGAGTTCTCCACAATTATTTCCTCAAAGAGTATTTCTATCCCTTTTTCTCTCTTCTTTTGCTCCTACCCCTATAATGAGAATATTGTTCCATTTGGATTGGTCACACACTTATTTTATTATTCTTTCATTCCTAGTGATCCATTTTTCTCTCTGTGCCTCAGCTTCTTTGTTTTCCTGTCCTCTAATTTCTATTTTATTTACCATCTCCTTTACCTCATCTTATCTACGTTTAAATCCCTCCCTTTTAAAATCTCTTTTTTGAAGTTCTCCCTGAGATCTTGGATATTTTTCTGTATCCCTGTGAGCATGTTTATAATTTTTATTTTGAAATCTTTATCAGGAAGATTGGTAATTTCAATTTCACTTAGCCCTCTTTCTGGCCTTTGAATTCTTGTTTGTACAATTTTTTTTTTGCCATGTCATTCTAGCGATTCCTATGGAATAATAACTTGTGTAGGCAGCACCCTCTAGTGCCCTGAAGCTCGTCTCTGGAGTTTCCCAGCACTTGGAGCAATGGTGGTGGTTGCAGTCATGTGGCACCAGAGCCTCTTGGGAGGATAGAGCTCTTTCCTGCTTCCTGGCTGCAGTGCCTGCCTCCACTGTCAGGTCCAATATGCCAAGTCCACCAGGGGAAACCTGTGTGGTATGCCTCTGTAGTTTCCATAGGTGGAGCCATCCTGTGGCTGGCCTGGCACTATGTTGGGGGTAGCAGGTGTGTGGACCAGTGCCTGTTGGGAGGAAGGAGCAGCAGGCTGCAAGTCACAGGTGGGAGCTTCAGGGATGTATTGCTGGCCAGGGGGTTGGAGTATCTGAAGCTCCTGAAATTCCCAAGCTGCTCGGATGAGTGCACTGAGACAATTTTTTCCTCTTGGCCTTTCTCCTGAGCAGTGAGCTCTGTGTGATCTTTACCCCTTTACCTTACCTCTCACTATTTGGAAGTCTTTCAAAATGCCTGCCTTTCTTTTGTCCCAGAGCAACCAGTTTGTGGGTACCTGTTCTCCACAAGTGGTTGGAATTTCCATTTCTCTGAGTATTGTTTCTGTCTTTACTTTCCAACCCCACTAATTTCCAGAGTACCATGTAATGTGGGCTCATGATCCTGAAGTAGATCTCCAGGAATGAGTGTTTAGTCATCCTGGGTTTCTATTCCCTCCCTGCTCCATTCCTCTTCCTCCTGTCTGTGAGCTTGGGTTGGGGGAGGGCTTGAATCCTGCTGGACTGTGGCTTTGCTAATTACCCTTTTCTGTGAGAGTTTCTCTTTTTCCCAGATATAGGCAGTCTGTTTTGCTGTCTTTGGGTCACTCTTTCAGGATTAGTTGTATTTGCTGTATTTTCATGTTATATGTGGTTGTGGCCTCACTTCTCATGCCACCATCTTTTTCCTCTCTCCTGTTCTTTTTTCAAGGTAAGGTTACCCTCAAAGAGTGGGAGCAAATCCTTTATTTCAAGATTGTTTCCCCTGCCTCAGGTTATTGTCAGTTGTTGGCTAATTGTTCCAAAAATATGTTGGGAATTTTAATCTAAATTTTTAGTTTCAAGGTGGAGTCTTTGCCTTAAGATAGAGTCCCTCCTGTTCTTCCTATTGCTGATGGAAATCAACACAACTGTTACATTAAGAAAGATAAGAGGTTATTCATAGTCTTATGTCTACCAGGCCCAAGTATGTTCATCAGTGTTCTGGTAAACTTCTCTAAAACCCCTCCTTTTGGGAACATTATAAATACTCTTTACAGCAAGGTATATGTGTAAAAAGGTTACATTTATCAATGAATACATCAGGCAGTGGTCATGGATACATCTAATTATTTTTCTGAAAGATCATGCTTATATATTCCAGGGCTCTCTATGTGTGTGAGAGGAGACAAGGATAAAGGTCTCATTAGGTGGGTGACCTCATCTTCCTCTGGGATGGAGAGGACATATATTACATTATCTTATCCATGCCAACTAGAAAATTCCTGACTACATTTCTGGGAGGGGTTGAAACTACAATTATATTAGGTGTTAAACACCAGTTTTCCCCCAAATGACAACTGGTTATACTCCCACCAGAAGAGAATGAGAGCTACAGTTGCCATATTCTGTGCAGTATATCAGCTTTTTGTACTCATTTCAATCAGTTTGAGAGTGTACAACTGTATCATATTGTTGTTGAAATTTACATTTTTCTAACTGACCAGAAGTTTGAGCTTATATTCACAAAATTATAACCATTCTGTGACATGCCTATGCAAATTATTTTTATAATTTTTCCTGAATTTCTTATCCTTTCTTGTTAATTCAGGAGTTAATTGCACATCAAAATATTAACTTTTGTCAGGTTTAGCTGCTGAAATATTTCCTTCCATTGTGCTAACATTTGTTAAATTTGTCTATGTTTCCCATTGCTGAGAAGAAATACTTCCTTTTATTTCTGATGTTTATTTTAACTTTTAAATGTGTGAAAAAGAGTATAGAGCTGAGTAATTGCTTTGTAATGAAATAGATGATTTGTTTTTTTGTGGGAGAGGGAAAAGTCTCAAGTGAGTCAGGGGAAAGAAAAATGTCTTTGCATTAAATACTTATACCATTCAAGTTTATAATTAATGACTTTGTCCTACAGGATATTATTGGCAAATCATTATTTGGCAGTAAATTCAGCAGAAATGAACTCAACAAGATAAATTGCATGTTTAATGAGAAATTAGATACTGACTTTAAATTTATCAAAAAAGTTGATGATAAATGTGTAACTTACCCAAAATATTTGTTGGCAATTGCTATTCACCCTGGGGGCTGTGGTAATATCACTGGGTCCATAAAAACTAGAAGACACCACTTACTGAAACATGTCAGATCTGCTTTACCAGTTAAAAGGTATTTGGAGCTGTTGCAGAAGGTTTGTTTACATAGTACTGTGTAAAGTATGATTTTTCAATCATATCAGATAATGATCTGTGAAATTAATTTTGCTCATTTTTTATATAAGTCTGTGTGTGTGTTTGCACCTATGAAAAGTGTCGTAATAGCTACTGATGTATTGGATCCATTAGCAGAAGAGCTGTGCAAACAGTTATGTGATGCCAGTAAGCCAATGTCATCAGATGCCTCAGAAAGTCATTTAATTCCAATAACAGATTATTTGTTCATCTATTTTGTGGAATTGAAAAGTTTTGGAAGTTCATTCCTCAGAAACATCTGATATTTTTGTGAATGTTATTTTAAATTTAATTAAGAGACAATGTTAAACATGAAGTTGTCTTTGTCATGATAATATAAATACAAAGTTGGGGGAAGTAAATTGTAAATTATCATGGTCTAAGCATTGTTAATACTACCTTAAGAAGCTTCTGAGTAAAAATGTTCTTGGAACTTTTGTAATTTATACATTTTTGGAATTCTAAAATTTATAATTACATGGCAGTGTTCTGCCAATCAAAGTAGAAGAGGTATTAGTAAAATTTAATAACTACTCTTTTATGTACATAGGGTATTTTTAACAAGATTATATTTTCTCACCTACTGCTTTTAAATAAATTTTCATAACATTTAAACTTCTAAAGAATTATTTGTAAATTAATTTTTCTGTAATGATATTAAACATTTTTCTAAATACATTCTTTAAAATTTTTAATGTGTTTTGTTCAAACTCAGCTGGAAATCTTTAATCAAATTATTCACAACCAAAGCTTAGGAAAAATTCAACTCTTTAAGCTACCTGTAAGTTTAAATTATAGAAGTTAAATTTTAAAAATTAAGAAATACTGAACTGCATTCCTTAAGTTCAAGGTAGTAAATAAAGATGAAAATGTGTAGTATTTAAATTTGAAATTTGACCTGTGTTTCTTAGAATGTATCAACTTGTGAGATAAATTTTTCAATGCTTCTTTCATTTAAAAATACATTTATATTTTATTGGAATGCAGTGAAATTATGGCCTATAGTTTGCAGTATCTAAATTTGGTGAAACATTCAAACAGTCAAAATTATAGAAAATTATTCAATTAATTTTATCTTGCAAAAATTCCTTTAGAAGAAAACTACCCTAAAATGTTTCAGCTAAAATATTTATACATTTCAATGCAAAAAGAAAATAATATCAAACAGCATATTTTTATTTGAGATTACCAGGTACCTTAGTATCTGTGCAGAAATTTTCAATTAAAAATTATGATCCACTGAGATAATACAATTAAAATTTTCAATAATTTCAAATTCATTAATTTAAAACCCTATTTTTGAGGACATCATAGGGAATTTTATTAAAAATTAAAAATAATAAGAATACACTGTTGGAACCTCTTATTGGCACTCTTGGCTTTCAGGTGGTGTCCTTTCTTCTAACTCATTTTCAGACACAATTAACTAGCTCTTTTCTTAGCTTTTCTTTGGATGATCTGTCTGCCCTTCGCATGGTCATATTCAATTTTTAATTTTCTTTTTTTTTTGCATGAACAGTCAGTACCTAGGATGAGTTTGTGTCAGCATGACACTAAATACAGGTAGTCTGTCTCTCTTCTAATGTCAAACCTCTAATATCTGGCATTAATGTCTGAAAATATTTGTATATATGAGTCAAAGTTGTTATTAGAATATAGTTTATTGATCATACATTATTAATGTATTTTCTGACTTATGCTATTTAAAAATTGTATCTGCATAGTACTTATTTGGAATCTCATAAAAGAAGAGCACTTATATCCATTATATAAACCTAAGCAGTGTATCTTCTAAAATAAGTATTGGCTGTGTATCTCTAAGGTATGGTATCATGATTCAGATGGGCCCTGCTAGCAGGGAATGGGACCATTGTCACACACTTCCACATTACAGTCTTTAACTAAAAGTATATAAAAATTATTATATTTCCTCTTGGGTCTTTCTGACGGACAGGGCTCTCCGACTAGTGGACTCAAGTCTGATAAGAGATTTTATTTTTCTTTTTAGCTGGGTATTTGCTTTGCATTTTTGTTTCTGACAGATTTGATAATCATATTTGACTTATTTGAGTCCTGTATACTAGGTCACTTTGTTTTAACTATACCGTATGTTTAGGAGACAAAGAAACTTATTTAGGTTATACTAACAAGCTTGAGAAAGTATATTTCCTAGTATATAGAGATATTGAAGTGTTCTGATAAAGCTCAGGGTTTTTTATAATGGCAAAGTAATGAAGTAGTCACACGAATACCAAGTAAATAGCAATTGTTTCTTTTTTAATTCCATGTAATAAGTAAAAATGTTACTTAAGGACAGAAACTTAAGAAACACTTTATCTAAAAAATTGGAACAGGGAAGAGTAACAATAAATTAACAGTGTTCTTGAATCAAGATGACAGCCCAACCCCCTTGGATTTAGCTACAAAAAAAACAGAAGTAAATGAGAGATGGGAGCAGAAGCCTCACCACTCAACAGGATTATAACATTGAGCTGAAAAAAACAGCTGGAAATTAGAAGGGAAAAATTGGCATTCTGAAAGCCATTGAAGGAGTGACTTCTAAATACATTGCACACAAATATGATTGACAGCTACACTGTACATTGAAAGAGACACCACTATAGACAAGAGTAAAAAAAAAAAACACAAAACAGGAAGAGAGAAGAAAAACAAGCTATTCATGAAAGATAGATCAATGAACTTAAAGGTAAATCAATAGAAATTATCCAGTTGGAAGAACAGAAAAGACTTTTAAATATAATTGAAAATAAGCAGAACCTTAGAAACCTGTAGGACAATATAAACCAGTCCAACATAAAGTCAAATAGATTTGCAGAAAGTGAGAAGAAAGGGACAGAAAAAATACTTGAAGAAACAATGGCTCAAAATTTCCCAAATTTGTGGAAAACATTAGTTTACAGATCCAAGAAGCTCAATAAATCCTAAGTAAGATAAACATAAAGAATCTACTTCTAGACACATGAGAGTCAAATTGCTGAAAGACAAAATGAAAAAGAAAATATTGAAAGCGAGCAAAAGAAAGTGGCATCATATTCACAGAAACAATAAAATTGAGAGAATGTTTTTGTCAGTAGAGCACCACTATAAGATAATGCTGAAGACAGTCCTTCAGTTTGAAAGGAAATGTTGCTAGATGGCAACTCAGATCTACAAATTATAGGGGTTTGGGGGAGGAAATTTCTAAGGTAATGAACATATTCTTTGTTTAGATTGTGGTAATTAAAAATATGTGTTCATTTGTCAAGATTCATCAGGTTGCATGCTCATACTTTACATACAATACTTATTTAATGTTATTGTATGTAAATTACACCTCAATAAAATAAGTGCTCCAATAAGAAAGGCCTTCAGATGGGTGCAATAGGGTGTACTTCATGATTTAGTTCTTACTATGAAGTAAGAAAGTAATTTCACATTACTATCTGTACCATTTCACTTCAAGTAACTTCTGACAGAATTTGGAATGAAATTTATATTGGAGCTTGGCTCATAGTAAAAACTGCCAGTAATGAGAGTCTAGCATCATTATAAACAAGAGAGTTAAAGTATATGGATAATTGATATTCCTTTAAGGTAAGAGATTTTAAATTTTAAATGCTTTTAACTAGATAATTTGACTTAGATAAAATAGTTAATTTTCTAAAAGCACTAGAAGTACAATTTATCAGTTTGTTCTATAACTGGACAGGTTAAAACACAATGTGTAATAACAACTCTCCTTATTTTGTCTTTTAAAAAGAAAGAAAAAACTTATAGCTTTAAAACTTATTTAGAAAATTAATAAGAATCCAAATCAGATAAGAATTGAATTAATTAAATCCTACTTATATGTGGGATAAAATAAACGTAAGAATTGCTCCAGTCTTTATAAACCCAACTTCCTCAATAGCTGAAAAAAATTACTATAAAGAAAAATGTAGAGAAAATAAGGAAGGAATTTAGAAGTTGATAGTAAAAGTTTTATAACCTGCCTAATTATTTGTTGCCTTTATTTAAGATGGTTGACAGTATTTAAAAGGATCTTATGTAACAGACATTAAAAAGTTTAAAACATGCATTTTGTAATCAATATGTATTTGGAAAAATTAATTTGTTGAAATTCTACTTTTTATTTTATTAGCGCTATTCATGTGTCTAGAAAAACTTTCTTAGGTATTAATAGACCTAGTGGATAATGTAATAATGATAGAATAATGATAGTGAAAGAACTAATAATAATTGCTTTCCAAGTATCTAAGTATTTTTTGGAAAAAACATCAAAATATAAAACAGAGAAAGAGATACTTTTCCTTGCAAAATAGCAATCACCAGTATAAATATACCTCAACAGCTTCCTTTCTTTAGTTCTGGACTTCACCATTTTTTCATATTTCAGGAAATAAAAGGAACCTGCAAAAAGGGAATAATAACCTAGAAGTGTGAAAATATTAAGACAGCAGGATACATTTGGCTCCCTATGAAACTCACTCTTAGCTTCACGACCATTTCCCAGTTCCCTGTGGTGGACTATTTCTTTAACAAGCTTGAAATCCTTCCCTGGAAAAGCAGAAGGGAAATGTGTGATAAAATCTTTTAAAATACACCCCTGCCTTTTATCAAACAGTGAAGGCAAAAAATTGTCCATCATATTTACTCCTTTCACAAAAATCAGCAAACTGGTGAGCAAACACCAGTGGAGAAAACAAGCAACGTGAGAACAATGTATAAATGTTAAACATTAAGTGTAGAATTACAATTGAGTAGTTCTGACATGGAAACTTCAAAAATTTTATACACTCATGAGAACATATTTTAGACAAATGGGCCATGTGAACTCTCCCAGCACTAATAATGATAACACTGTTTTTGCTTTTTTGGGGGGTTCTCTTTTGTATCAGGCACTGTTCAAGGTCATCTGCACGTATGAACTTCTTCAATCTTTGGGTCTGGCCTATGACTATTTTTGCAAATATAGAATTGGGGCACACAGAGGTTAGGTGACACATGTGACAGCCATTTCATTAGACCAAATTGTGTCAGAGTAAAGGTTGAGGCAAAGGGCCTAAGGATCATAGCTTGTTAATTTAAAAAGGTACTTAAATCCCATTTCTACTAATAGATTTGTCCTATGTACCAACACTGTTGATAGAAAAATTAGGAAAATAATTCAGAGTCTGTATACATTAAACTGTTAAAGAAGTAATGCGTAATTTTAATATAAAGATGCTAAAAGAGGTAATTATGAGGAAAATTAAAATTTAATAGCCATATTAGTTCTTTTTCTCCCATTTACTGGAAAGTCTATTTTAGAGTATGTTCTAAATCTTTCTCCTTTATTGAACTGTGGCCATGAAAATCTGTTCAAAGAAGAAAATAATTGGATTCAAAGAAAAAAATATTTAGAGATAGAAACTAAGAGTGATTATTTACTTGCACTGGATGTCCTCCAAGTTGAAAAGCAAAAGTATTTAATTAAGACTTGAAACTTGTGTTGATATGGTGTAAAAAAGCAATTTATTTTGTTTTTAAGATATATATGCTTTGTGAGTTTCTGTCCTGGTAAAAAAATAAATATAGGTGAATAGTTTGATTAAATGTGCACAAAAACTTATTGACTTGAGGTAAAAATACATGGGAGCATGAAATTCAAATGTTTAATAACTAATTTTTCTTTCTCATGCCTGAATGTGTTTGGCATGGATCTTCCTATATGAGGAAAACATAAATGCACTTGTGGAACTTGCCAAGTTAGCAAGTCATGGCACAGGCTGAAAAAAAAAAATGGGGACTTTGAGCTGGAAAAGTAGGTGGGTTGGTCAAATGTCCTTCTATTCCACATCTTTAGTGAAAGGTATATTTGTTTGTGTATAGAAAGAGGGAATCAGGGGTGGACTATCAATGGACTATTTTAAACAGTAGAAAAGTCTATTAGCAAAGTCAGTTAACAAAGTAGAAAAATATCCTGATCAGGAGTCTGGAAAGAAGTAGGTGTCTGGTACATGAAAAGGTTAGAGTCTGGTGGGTGGAGCCAGCAATTTGCCTAAACCTGCACCAGGTTAATGCCCTGTAGTACCGCTGTGCAAACCTAAACTTAGCCAAGTTAAAACAGACGATTGAATGATAGGTGTGAAGTTAATTAGTTCTGAAGTAGAAGTTGAGCTTCCCTTCTTTTTGTTGAATAAGGGAAAATAGAGAAAAGTTCAGATGAGAAACTGCTCAAAATGAAGAACCTCAGAGGGAAGCAGTAGTTCTCAGAAGCACCATAAAGGTGGAGGTGGCAAGGTATTTTGTCCTTTTTCCCTGAGGTAACCAGTGACCTTTCCTGGACATGGCAGTAGAAAGGGCCACGAGTGGGACCACAAGGTAGATGCCGGCAGAAGAGTCTCCTTTCTCTGGTTAAATACAGGCACTAATTGGACATGAATGATATTAAAACATTTCTAATTATCAGCAAAACCTTAAAGTAGTTAAATCTCTGAGGGTTTCATGAGCAAGGGCCACCACTCCTGTAAACCCCACTTGGTTAAAAATAGATTACCAGACCCACTTTAAGTGTCAAAGCCAAATGTTTAGATAGCCAATAAATAAATGTTAACTGCATTAACTCAAATACCTTTTATATTTCTGGTGTTCAACATTTGTCACATAAAATTAGAGTTAAGTAAGAGTTCTAGGAATATTACAAAGACATTTATTTCATTGACATTTTCTATTACATATATGAGGTTCTGATTTTTTATTAGGTCTTTTATATTTTTATTTTGTCTAATATAACTTTGGGGAGACACTAAATTTTTTCTCTCTTTTAAGAGGCTATATTGTATCGATATGTCATTAAGTGGCCACATATGGATTTTTAAACTACAAACCTAATTTGAAGTAACTGGCAATGTTTTCTAAGAAAATGACTAATGAATGCACCAAAAATAAATGAATAAATAACCTTGGGTGATTCTGACTCTGCAGCTAGGGTATTGACCTCCTTTTATTCTCCTCGGTGGCTCTTTTTTTGTTAAAACTAAAAATACAATTTCCAAAACCCTTCCTACAAGATGTGCAACATTATTAAGATCACATTCTAAAATTTTAGCAAAAATGATAAAAAATTTTAATTTCACATGCCAAATACCTGGGATGGTTGCTTGGTAGTCCTTCAGATTATTTTTCTCTCTTAGGCTCATGTGCCCTCTTCCGTATCTCATGGGAAAATAAGGAACATGACAAATTTGATCTTTTTTTCTCTGCCCTGATAAAGGAAAATTGACATGAATGCTGTCTACAAATTAAATGCTTATTTTCACATTAACCAAGTCTATTGGATAAGTGGATTCAATTACATCATATTGAAAAATTTAAATGATTCCATTTCTCACTGTGGATTGCCTGTATTAACCGATAATAACTTACAGACCCATTTCACAGGTGAAGCACTTAAATTGACCAGTAACATTCAATAGACAGTACTTCAAATCTATTTCTAAGGAGTAGTTGAGAATATAAGCAGATTTTGAGTATCAAATTGGCTAAACTGTGACAACATATACTTAAAAACAGTCTAGAACCTTATCATAAGTTTTTATGGATATAAAGTCTATGCCCTTATAAAATTATTATAGAAAAGTTGTATAGATGTTTACATATGCACCATAACCAATCCAACTTGTAGTTGCAGATAACCAAAGAAAAGTAACTCATAGTATCAGAATTGCTTCAAAGATCAAGTTCAGCTTCTTAGATCTTCTTTATCTGTCTCCTAATCAAGATATGGCCATGGAAAACCACATCAGAGCTCTGTTAGATTGAACGATGTCAAATGTTCTCAACAGTTCACAATGCCATAAAATGCCAGTAATGAAGAACTTAGACATTACTATCCCACTGCAAGTCAGTTCTTTGCCTAGTGGGATATTCATCTTCTACTGATTATTAAATAAACATAAATGCCACCACTAAAGCATGGTACACAAAGAGGCTCCTGCATTTAGCTAGACCAGTAAGACTGCCATGAAAGTGTACTTGTTTAGACATGGATCCCCGTGTCCTTTGGAGAAACAAGTATTTGAAAAGTACACTTTGTAATTTGTGCTTCTGGTAGTAATAAGTATATTTTGAGATTGAAGTATCTCTTGAGGTCTGTGCTTCAAACTGAGTAAATAATTGATGAAACCCTGAAAAAATTCATTATGAAACAGACTAACTATATGCTCTTTGGGATATCATGAGAGAGAGTTGAGGCATCTTACTTTTAGCACTTTTAATTGTCTTCATTATATTTGCATTCTACAGCCTCACATAGTCTTTGGTTCCCTGACTGACTGATTCGGTCTGCCCTAGAAATTCCCTGGGGGACCCTAGATAAAGGATATGGTCCTGATTTCAGAGGGTCATAGTTTCTAGATAGTACTTGTCTGGAATAAGTATTATTATATTCATCATGTTTACAGAACTAATATTCTGGAGCATGTTCTTGTTCACTTTTTACTAGAAACCTTATTATACATTATGATTTCTCACTTGAGAGGATTCTTCAAAAATCCCAAGATAGGTCTAATAAAGTAAGGAGTTCTGAGTCTACTCTTCTTGGGTTAAGAACATGCCACTCTAACTTGTTGGATTTAATCCCCCATTGATCAACCAGGGGATAGAAAAACAAAAAGGAAATAGAAACAAGGTTAAACAAAGAATTTAAAGTAAATCGAGAGGTCTCTAGGAGTTTACATGTTTTCCTTAATCCTGGTTAAAGTGTAAGGAGGATGAGAACATAATCTGTGTTTTACCCTAACATAAACCATTTCTACTTTAGGAAATTAATCCAGTTGCTGAATTTCTGCTCATCCCTTATGGATCAAAATTCAACTCTATCATTCAGACTGTCCTTCTGGAGCAAAAATCATCTTAGTAGTTACCTCATTTAACTCCTGGGGGAAAAAGTGCTCCTAGCCTGGGCCAAATAAACCTTTGAAGCTGAAATCAGTTAAAGGGAGAAGTAAAGTGGGAGAAACCCATTTATTGCCTACAAGCAGTCATCTACTCCTGCTCACCTATGTCTCTTGTGACTCAGCTGCGAAGTTCCCACCAAACCTCTCTGGTCCAGGTGCGCACTCGCTCCCCACCTCCCTTATAATCACCTATTGATATGAAGATGCACTAAGGCCAGGTGAGAGTCTGAAAATATTGCAGTTTTACCAACACCTCAATACATTGTTTTCAACTAACTACATTAGGCACATAAACAGCACAGTTTGACCATCAACAGACAAAGTTTGTCCTCCTATTGATGCCCCATAGTTTGTACATAGTCACAGTGCAGGACTGTGACTTCCAAACCCATTGTTACTGTATGTATGCATTACTCAAGTACAAGTATCTAGGCCATTTGTTTTGGGTGAAGGGCTCTCTAATTTCTGAGTTATAATTTTCTTTATTCATTAGTTTTACTAATATTTATTAAGTGCTTACTAAAAAAGGCACTCTTCCAGGTGCTGGAGTATAGTAGGGTACAAAAAAACATTTTTATTATCTTGAAGTTTATAGTCTAGTGTGAGGGGGAGAAACAGGTAGGAGTTAGTGAAGAATGTAATGAAGAAAACACAACAAAAAAGGACAAAGAGTGATGGGGATACTACTTTATATAGGGAATTCAGAGATGAGGTGAAAATACATTTAACTTCAGTAATGAGATCTTCCAAGAGTCTAACAACAGATATTTCTAAGAGCCACTGATGAAGCTTACCTATCAAACAGCCTTTTACTGACAACAAAATTGCAGTTCTTTTTATGCATTGTCTTTTTCTCTTTCCCTAAATACGAAGTGTTCTTATTCAGTTGTTCATAATGAAACTCACCACAATAATGTGTTTTCTAAAGCTGAGTACTTAATAATGTAAGAACAATTAAAATATGTGTGTATAGAGTAATTTTTTTCCATTGTAAATGAAACAAGAGGGGAAAGCATGGGGGTATTTCAAGTGAATTGTAATCACTTATAGACATGATTCATTTTATTGCACATCTAAAATTCAGCTGCTGTGTGATGATTGCTCTGAACTCCCTACCTGTTAAGGTATGACTGCCTGTGTAATGGGCAAGCTATGGACTAAATCTGCATAGGACTTTGAACCTAGATGAATTTTCTGGCTTGAGGATTATTATGATTTTATTGTTGTTGTTATTGTATGTTATCAGTCTGGTTACAGTGCTCTGGTTTTCTTTCACAGGGGCCATTGCAGAAGATGAAGAATGAGTAGATTGTGAGGCAAGATTTCTGGAGGGGTGTGCTTTGGGAAAAATTGCAATATTTCCAGAATCTCCAAGGGGTGGAGAGAGGTAGTCCATCTCCATATCATAGGTGTTTACAAGCTTGGGGGGAGCAAGGATATATTTGGACCAGAGAGGTTAGGTGGGGTCCCTTTTTGCAGTTGGGTCATGAGGGGCATAGGAGAGCAGAAGTGGACAACTTATTACAGGCAATAATGGGTTTTTCCCACCTTATTTCTCTCTTTGACTGATTTCAGCTGCAAAGGTAATTTGCCCCAGGGCTGGGAACGTGTTCCGCTCTGCCCCTGAGTTATACCTGGACCTAGCATTGTGAAAATATACAAAATATTTTAACATCTTTCTTTTTGGAGGAAGAAATATGCCTCATTTACCACAAGATCGTGAAATACCATCACTGCATGTCTTGGGAACTAGCTTTTCCCTGGGTATTAGTTTCTGTAGTTTTTTTGAATATAACTTTGAAATACGATGAATTTTATAGGCTATATGTTAATGTTACATATTTCAAACTCCTAATTCTATAGCATTCTTTATCTCAATTGTTTGATGCATACAGTAATTGTGATGTTAATTTACATTTTTATCATGGACAGCTAGCTAACATGGGCTGTGGCTGAATCCTCCTCTGTATACAATACTGAGGTATTACAGAAATGGGAGTGATTTGACAGATCCTGGAAACTAACATGAAAACTGAATGGAGATAAATCTGTGGAGGCCAAAGACAATTACCGAGTGAGAAGGAAATAAAAACAGCTGAATTCTTAAGGAATGTGAGAGGATAGAGAAGAATACTTTTCTTTTGCCATTTTGCTTGCTCCCACAGTGCAAGCCCAGTGACAGTCCCAGTTTTGTAGACAAACATTAGCAGTTTATATCTGGCAGAGGGGTCAGTGGCTGGGTGTTCCCTATTCTCTTTACTTCACTCCAGAGACTGCATGATTAAAATCAAGAAGGGCAACTATTTGAAGAGGGCAAAAAAGAGTTTGAGGTCAGTTACCCGAGGGTAGGCCACACAATAGAAGAGGGAGGACATGGAGGAGGCGTAGCTGATAGTTGACACCAGAGACTTAGCCCTGAAGTTATTTTCTTCTTAAATTTATATTAAATGAAGAAAAAATAACCAATCTCAGAAAACAAGAATTTTAAATAAGTATCTTCAAAGACATAAAAAGGATAATGGAATGGGAAAGCAGGAACAAAAAGTCATCAAAATAAACATTAGATAATATATAAAATTTTTTGAAAAAAATAAGCCAACAGATCATTCTACTAACAGTATAAATGAATAGGAAAGTGAATTAGTGACTGAAAAATCAGACAGAGGAACTCTTGCAAATGGAATTAGGGAGGAGATAATCAAACAAGAAAATGTAAAACAGTATTTTTAAAATTAGAAGTATGAGACTTCCGGGAAGATGACGGCATGAGCAGGGCACCAGAAATCTCCTCCCAAAACCACACATATCTATGAAAATACAACAAGTACAACTATTCCTAAAAAGATACAAGAAGATACAGGACAGCACATAGCCTGCAGCTACACCTGAGAGGACTCAGCACCTCACGAGGCAGGTAAGATATGGAGCCACGACCCGGTGGGACCCGAGCACTCCCCGACCCTAGCACACCGGCCAGAGGAGAGGATTCAGAGCTGGGAGGGAGTGGTACTACAGGCCTGCGAAATAACCACCCCTGGTGATCTGCGCCGGGAGCGCTGACACACATCGCACGGTGCAGCGGAGATTGGAGAGACAGAGGGTGCAGGATATGAGCAGGGAATGCAGCCAGGTCCTTGCAGCCGGGTCCTGGGAAGAAAAAAAAAAAAAAAGAAAACCGGGTGGTTTTTTCAGCAGTCTTAAAGAGACAGGAGCCGAGCGGAGGAGCCAGATCGCCTCGACACACTCAGCCCAGCAGGATGGGAGTCCTGGGGAGTTTCGGACCCCTTAGCTGGCAACTGGGAAAGGGTGGTTGCACTTAGACTTCTCACAGAGATCACCAGCCTCCCATTCATTCCCACCGTGGCCAGAGCTATAAAAGGCTGTGTGGAGCGGTGCGGCCACGGCTGCAGAATAGTGGAGCAACAGCACCACCACCTACAACATCCCAACAGAATCTACTCCTGGTGGGCGTTTTTTTTGTTGTTGTTTTGTTATGTTTTTTGTTTTTTCTTCTCTTTCTTTTTTCTTTTATTTTCTTTCTTTTTTTGTTTTTAAACTCTTAAAGAGCACAGCTGACATACGTGGCAACTACGAGCAACCACTTCTATAGCCATGAAAAGACATAGGAATATGGTCCAGACTAAGGTCAACCAGACAACCCCAGAGAGGGAGCCTGAAGGGATGGAAATGCACAATCTTCCTGAAAAAGAATTCAGAATAAAAGTCATAACCATACTGAAGGATCTACAGAGAAATGTGCAAGAGCTAGGGAGGAAGTGATGGAAGTGAGGAAAGACAATGCAGAAATCAGACAGGCAATCAACGGGCTTAACAGCGGACTGCATGAGAGGCAAGAGACTGTTAATGGAATAGAAATCAGAGAACAGGAATACAGAGAAGCTGAGGCAGAGAGAGATAAAAGGATCTCTAGGAATGAAAGAATATTAAGAGAACTGTGTGACCAATCCAAATGGAACAATATTCGCATTATAGGACTACCAGAGGAATAAGAGAGAGAAAAAGGGATAGAAAGTGTCTTTAAAGAAATAATTGCTGAAAACTTCTCCATGTTGGAGAAGGAAATAGTCTCGCAGTCCACGGAATCCCACAGATCTCCCAGCACAAGGGACCAAAGGAAGACAACACCAAGACACATAATAATTAAAATGGCAAAGATGAAAGATAAAGACAGAGTATTAAAGGAAGCTAGAGAGAGAAAAAAGATCACCTACAAAGGAAAACCAATCAGACTATCATCAGACTTCTCAACAGAAACCTTACAGGCAAGAAGAGAATGGCATGATATATTGAACGTAATGAAACAGAAGGGCCTCGAACCAAGAATATTGGATTCAGCATGATTATCATTTAAACATGATGGAGGGATTAAACAAATTCCAGACAAACGAAAGTTGAGAGAGTTTGCCCCTAATAAACCACCACTACAGGATATCTTAAATGGACTGCTCTAGAGGGAAGCACCCCTAAGGTTAAAAAGATGTCACCAGAGAAAATATCATAGCAAAGAAAGCAGACCATCCAAATACTAACCAAAGGCAAAGAATAAAACACCTAGTATATAAAGAATGGAGGAGGAAGAATAAGAAGGGAGAGAAATAAAGAAATATCAGACAGTGTTTACAATAACTTAACAAGAAAGTTAAGTTAGATTGTTAGATAGTAAAGAAGAAACCCCTGAACCTTTGGTAACCACGAATCTAAAGCCAGCAACGGCAATAAGTACATATCTATCGATAATCACCCTAAATGTAAATGGACTAAATGCACCAATCAAAAGACACAGAGTAATAGAATGGATAAAAAAGCAAGAACCATCTATATGCTGCTTACAAGAGACTCACCTTAAACCCAAAGATATACACAGACTAAAAGTGAAGGGATGGAAAAAGATATTTCATGCAAACAACAAGGAGAAAAAAAGCAGGTGTTGCAGTACTTGTATCAGACAAAATAGACTTCAAAACAAAGAAATTAGCAAGAGATAAAGAAGGACATTACGTAATGATAAAGGGGTCAGTCCAACAAGAAGATATAACCATTATAAATATATATGCACCTAACACAGGAGCGCTGGCATATGTGAAACAAATACTAACAGAATTAAAGGTGGAAATAGACAGCAATGAATTCATTTTAGGAGACTTCAACACACCACTCACTCCAAAGGAAAGATCAAACAGACAGAGAATAAGTAAAGACACAGAGGCACTGAACAACACACTAGAACAGATGGACCTAACAGACATCTACAGAAGTCTACACCCAAAAGCAACAGGATACACATTCTTCTCAAGTGCACATGGAACATTTTCCAGAATAGATCACATACTAGGCCACAAAAAGAACCTCAGTAAATTCAAAAATATTGAAATTATACCAACCAACTTCTTACATCACAAAGGTATAAAACTAGAAATAAATTTTAGAAAGAAATCAAAAAGGCTCACAAATACATGGAGACTTAACAACATTCTCCTAATTAATCAATGGGTTAACGACCAAATCAAAACAGAAATCAAAGATTATATGGAGACTAATGACAACAACAACACAAAGCCACAACTCTCAATGGGATGCAGCAAAGGCAGTTCTAAGAGGAAAGTATATTGCAATCCAGGCCTATCTAAAGAAGGAAGAACAATCCCAAATGAATAGTCTAGAGACACAATTACTGAAATTGGAAAAAGAAGAACAAATGAGGCCCAAAGTCACCAGAAGGAGGGACATAATAAAGATCAGAGAAGAAATAAATAAAATTGAGAAGAATAAAACAATAGAAAGAAATCAATGAAACCAAGAGCTGGTTCTTTGAAAAAATAAACAAAATAGATAAACCCCTAGCCACACTCATTAAGAGAAAAAGTTTACACACATAAACAGAAAAAGAAATGAGAAAGGAAAAATAACGACGGACCCCACAGAAATACAAAGAACTATAAAAGAATATTATGAGAATCTATATGCTAACAAGCTGGAAAACCTAGAAGAAATCGACAACTTCTTAGGAAAATACAACCTTCAAGACTGACCAAGCAAGAAACAGAAACTAAACAGACCAATCACCAGCAACGAAATTGAAACGGTAATCAAAAAACTACCCAAGAACAAAACCCCCTACCAGATGGATTCACCTCTGAATTCTACCAGATATATAGAGAAGAAATAACAACCATTCTCCTTAAAGCTTTTCAGAAAATAGAAGAGGAGGGAATACTTCCAAACTCATTCTATGAAATCAGCATCACTCCAATACCAAAACCTGGCAAAGACCTCACCAAAAAAGAAAATTACAGACCAATATCCCTGATGAATGTAGATGCAAAAATACTCAACAAAATATTACCAAATCAAACTGAAAAATACATCAAGAGAGTCATACACTATCATCAAGTGGGATTCATCCCAGGGATGCAAGGATGGTACATTTGAAAATCCATCAACATTATCCACCACATCAACAAAAAGAACAAAAACCACATGATCATTTCCATAGATGCTGAAAAAGCATTTGACAAAATTCAGCATCCATTCATGATTAAAACTCTCAACAAAATGGGTATAGACGGCAAGTACCTCAACATCATAAAAGCTGTATATGACAAACCCACAGCGAACATCGTACTTAACAGCGAGAAGCTGAAAGCTTTTCATGTAAGATTGGGAACAAGACAGGGATGCCCTCTCTCTCCACTGTTATTCAATATAGTCCTGGATGTCCAAGCCATGCCAATCAGACAAAACAAAGACATACAAGGCATCCAGATTGGTAAAGAAGAAGTCAAATTGTCACTATTTGTAGATGACATGATACTGTACATAAAAAACCCTAAAGATTCCATTAAAAAACTACTAGAACTAGTGTCTGAATTCAGCAAAGTTGCAGGATACAAAATTAACACACAGAAATCTGTTGCTTTGCTATACACTAATGATGAACTAACAGAAAGAGAAATCAGAAAAACAATTCCACTCACAACTGCATTAAAAAGAATAAAATATCTAGGAGTAAACCTAATGAAGGAAGTGAAAGACCTATACTCTGAAAACTACAAGACACTCCTAAGAGAAATTAAAGAGGACACTAACAAATGGAAATGCATCCCATGCTCTTGGCTAGGAAGAATAAATATTGTCAAAATAGCTATACTACCTAAAGCAATCTACAGATTCAATGCAATCCCTATCAAACTACCAACAGCTTTCTTCAATGAACTGGAGCAAATAATTCTAAAATTCATGTGGAACCACAAAAGTCCCCGAATAGCCAAAGCAATCCTGAGAAGGAGGAATATAATGGGGAATTATGCTCCCTGACTTCAAGCTCTACTACAAAGCCACAGCAATCAAGACAATTTGGTATTGGCACAAAAACAAACCCACAGACCAGTGGAACAGAATAGAAAATCCAAACATTAACCCAAACATATACAGTCAATTAATATTTGATAAAGGAGCCTTGGATATACAATGGGGAGATGACAGCCTCTTCAGCAGCTGGTGTTGGAAAAACTGGATCGCTGCATGTAAGAGAATGAAACTGGAGTACTGTCTTTGTTGTGATCTTTGTTGTCTGGTGAACAAATTAGAACCCATACACAAAGGTAAACTCAAGGTGGATCAAAGACCTAAATGTAAGTCATGAAACCATAAAACTCTTAGAAAATAACATAGGTAAAAATCTCTTGGACATAAACTTGAGTGACTTCTTCATGAACATATCTCCCTGGGCAAGGGAAACAAAGCAAAAATAAACAAGTGGGATTATAACAAGCTGAAAAGCTTCTGTACAGCAAAGGACACCATCAGTAGAACAGAAAGACGTCCTACAGTATGGGAGAATATATTCATAAATGACATATCCGATAAGGGGCTGACATCCAAAATATATAAAGAACTCACACATCTTAACAAACAAAAAGCAAATAATCCAATTAAGAAATGGGAAGAGGACATGCATAGACACTTCTCTAAAGAAGAATTTCAGATGGCCAACAGGCACATGAATGCTCCACATCGCTAATCATCAGAGAAATGCAAATTAAAACCACAATGAGATATCACCTCACACCAGTAATTATGGGCAACATCCAAAACACAAACAACAACAAATGTTGGCGAGGATGTGGAGAAAAGGGAACCCTCCTACACTGCTGGTGGGACTGCAAATTAGTTCAACCATTGTGGAAAGCAGTATGGGGGTTCCTCAAAAAACTCAAAATAGAAATACCATTTGACCCAGGAATTCCTCTCCTAGGAATTTACCCTAAGAATGCAGCAGCCCAGTTTGAAAGAGACACATGCACCTCTATTTTTATCACAGCACTATTTACAATAGCCAAGAAATGGAAGCAATCTACGTGTCCATCAGTAGATGAATGGATAAAGAAGAGGTGGTACATATACACAATGGAATATTATTTAGCCATAAGAGGAAAACAAATCCTATCATTTGCAACAACATGGATAGAGCTAGAGGCTATTATGCTCAGTGAAATAAGCCAAGCCAAAAAAGACAAATATCAAATGATTTCACTCATATGTGGTGTATAAGAACAAAGAAAAAAACTGAAGGAACAAACAGCAGCAGACTCACAGAACCCAAGAACGGACTAATAGTTACCAAAGGGAAAGGGACTGGGGAGGATGGGTGGGAAGGGAGGGGCAAGGGGGAAGAAGGGACATTACGATTAGCAGATGTAATGTTGTGGGGGCATGGGGAGGGCTGTACAACTCAGGGAAGACAAGTAGTGATTCTATAGCATCTCACTACGCTGATGGACAGTGACTGTAATGGGGTTGGTGGGGGGGACCTGATGAAGGGGGTATTTTAATAACCATAATATTGCACATGCAATTGTAGATCAATGATACCAAAATAAAGTATAAAAAAAATTAGAAGTATGAGTGTGAAACTAAACAGGGAAAGGAGAAATATGTGGAGGAAAGGAAATATTAAATGAAACAATTATTTAAAATATCCCCAAATTAATGGAGTATATAAGATATGAGAGACTTTTAAACAAACCTCACAAATTAAAATATTCACATCTAAATTCAATCATTTATAAACTGCAAAACTAAAGAGTTATAATAAAGGTTGCCCCAAAGAAGAACTATGTATACATATATACGTGTATGTATACTACATATATGTATATACTTGTATGTGTATATGTATATATGTCACTTGGACTTAGATTTCTCATTAGCATCACTGAATGCAAGAAGAAAACAAAGTAAGGTTTTCAGAGATTTGAAAGAAAATTTCAAACTTGCTATTTTACATATATTCCTGGGTATGATTTAAATGCAGGGTTGACATAAAGATCCTCACTTATAAAAGTAGATGTTTTATCATACACATACAAAAAACAGTTCAAAACTCTTAAAAATACTTAAACAAAAAGATAAATGAATACAGAAGATATAAGTAGTTAGTATAAGGAAAAGCAAGTTAATAACCTAGCAAATTTTACTCTTTAACCTATGAAATGTCTATTTCTTTCCCTGACCCATTCTCAAAACCACACAAATGGTAAAAAGTCCAAATTAAAACTCCATGATAGCCATGTGTGTGTGTGTGTAGGGGAGGTGCTGGGAGTAGAAAATCAGCAGGAGGTGGTAGTTTGTTGTGATCCTTGTGGTCTGGTGAACAAATTAGAAAAAGCATGTGTAAAAATATGACAAGGAACTATAAATATGGATTTTAAATAGCCACTAATTGTAATCAGTAGAGAAGCACAAATGAGTATGTATTCATATTCTTCTGCTTAACCATAATGCATTGATTAAATGTGTGTCTTCTACTCCCTCCCAGAAGTGGACTAAAATAATCCTTAATGAGTAACAGTGTTATACATGCACAGCAACAAAGAATGGGAGGGAAGACAGCCCTGGATGAAAGGTATCTACATAATTTTGGAGGCTGGAAGCTGACAATACTAAAACCTAAGTGTGGCAAAGGGGGAAGCCAATAAGAAGAAAGACGGGTTACTTCTCTCATCTACATTGATCAAAATTCTAGGGCCTGGATAAATCTGGGGAGTGGCTGCTAGTAAGAGGTGGAGCTGAAGTAAACAGAAGGATTTGTTGAGAACCATGGATTGCCACCTCCATCTCAAATAGCTAAGCGACTAATATTCTCTCACCATGAAAAGACAAGCAAGGTTTATATTGCAGGAAAATTAACAAGGAGTTTCTTTTTAAAAACTCCAGGCATAGCAAAAGACAAAACAAAGGACAAAGGATGAAGTTACCTTACTGAAATGGAAGAATTAAATAAATGCCTACATTCACAGTTAATAACAAGACGGTGGACCCATTTCTCCCATGCATCATCCATAAGCTGTCAACCAGATTTAAGCCTTTAAGAAAGAGAGTGGAAGTTTCCTCTGGAAAAGTTCAGTCAAAAGAATTCAGGTAATGAGACTACTTGGTCCCTAAAGGAGCTAACAACATACTTGTTTTATACTGAAGCACCCTACTACCACTACTACTTCCAAGTTAGCAAAACCACACCATTCACTCAAGATTTTCACTTTTAAATATAAATGAATACCCATGGACCTGAGATATTTCAGACAGTTTTTATATCAAAGAAAAAAGACAAGCTAAAAAAATTAAAGAAAATTAAGCTTCCAAAAATTATAATATCTTCAGAGATAATAGCAGCTATTGTATTTATGAAGTAAACAAATAGAATGATATAGAAGAGAACATTAAAACATCTTTTCTTTTCAGAAAAACAAAAAAGATGAGTTCTTGGAATGAAAAATATGAGAGCAGAAAGAGTATACATAGGAAAAAGATGAAGAAATCCAAAGAGTAGGCTTAAAAATACAAAGATAAAGAGTAGTGAAAAGACAAGAATTTAGATGATCAGTCTAGGGAGTTGCGTATCTGGCAGATAATTCTGAAAAAAATAAAGAGAAGAGAAAAAACGGGTAAAAGAAAATAATCAAAGACATACTAAAGTCTCCCTTTTCCAACAATATGTAGGGTTAAATCTGCAAGTGTCCCTGTTACAAAACAACACAAACTGCTAGATGATATGTGAATTATATATCAATACAGCTGCTCTAATGTTTTTAAATGCTAGAATGATAAGTTTGAAAACATCTTTTAAAATTACATAGCTGAGCTGATCCTCAGAGGACAAGAATGAGCCACGAGCATGAATTCAGTTTAGCAGAAGTGTGTTGAAACCATGGTTGTCCTAAGGACACCTTCTAGAAGAACCTGAGTTTTAATGGTTGCAATGAGGGGAAAAACAAAAACAAAAAATGACACTGAGACCTGGTATCTGTGCAAGGTAGAGAATCAGAACAATAACCCATTCAAAAAGGTCTGCAAGTCCACAGTCTTGGTGTCAGAGAAACTAAAAATAATCCATTCTGTAAAGGGAGATTAGCAAATTTACCACAGCTTGTTTGTAGAATGAAAGTCACTCCTGAGAGTTCTTAACTATAAACTGGCCTCCTGTAAGACAGCAGTTTCAATTCCCACTGCATAGCTGGTATCAAAAACATCCAACCTGAGAAATTAATTTGAAGAGATCCCAAGTTAGAAGCACCTTGAACAATCACAAAGCTTCTCTGGAGTATTGCACCTTTACACCATGACTCATAGAATTCTCTCATAAACCATTGCACATGTGTTCACAATATTTAAAAAAATATCACAAATTACTAGAGTAAAACAGTGGTCTACTTTCCTTTTACTCAGGGACAATCACTATCAAGCATTTAGTTGTTTCTTTTGTTAGTTACTTCCATCTTTATAAAGAGTATAAATAAGTAATATATTCTGCAGTTTACTGTTTGTAGATTAGACTTTGTCTTACTATTATGCAAGAAGAATCTTTAGGCTTTTGTCTGCTTTCTTCCCCAAAAGTGTTTATTCATGCATGTAAAAACAAACACACTCTCTGGATATGATATGAAAAAATAGTCAATTGTTGAGTTCTAAAGTTTTGATTATTGTGAGTATATGCTGTTTACATTTGAGATGCATGGATTTGATTTATAATCAGTCTAGATTTCTTCCTATTGAAGGAAGTTAATTTACTTAAGATATAATTGACATGCAACACTGTATTAGTTTCAGGAGCATAACATAATGATTCACTATTTCTATATGTTGTGTAACGATTGCTACAATAAGTCTAGTTAACATCTGTCACCATACGTAGTTACAGCTTATTTTTCTTTGCGATAATTACTTTTAATATTTATTCTCTTAGCAACTTTGAAATATGCAGTTGAGGATTTTTAATTATAATCAGCATGCTGTACATTACAACCCTATGACATATTTATTTTATAACAGGAAGTTTGTACCTTTTGATTCCCTTCACCCATTTGCACATTACCCCCCTACAACTGACAACCACAAATCTGTTATCTCTATGAGTTTTTTTTTAAGATTTCATATATAAGTGAGATCATATGGTCTTTGTCTTTCTCTGACTTACCTCATTTAGGATAATGCCCTCAAGATCCACCCATGTTGTTTCAAATGGCAAGAGTTCATTCTTCTTTATGGCTCAAAAATATTACACATCTTACTTTATCCATTTAACCATTGATGGACATTAGTTTGTTTCCATATCTTGGCTATTGTAAAAAATACTGCAGTGAACATGTAGGTGCATATATCATTTTGAGTGAGTGTTTTTGTTTTCTTCAGATAAATACCCAAAAGCAGAATTGCTGGTTGGTTCATATGGTAGTTCTATTTCTAATTTTTTGAGAAAGCTCAATATTGTTTTCCATAGTGGCTTCACCAATTTATATTCCTACTAGCAATGCACAAGAGTTCCCTTTTCTGCTCATCCTTTCCAATATTTGTTATATGTTATCTTTAATAATAGCCATTCTTACAGTTGTGAGGTGATATCACATTGTGCCTTTGATTTGCATTTCACTGGTGATTAGTAATGTTGGAATCTTTACATGTACCTGTTCACCAACTGGATGTCTTCTTTGGAAAAATGCCTATTCAAATTCTCTGCTCACTTTTTAATCAGATTGGTTGTTGTATTTTTTTTTTTTGCTATTGAGTTATATGAGTTCTTTATATATTTTGGATACTAACCTCTTATCTGATACATGATTTTCAAGTCTTTTCTCCCATTCAGTAGGTTGCCTTTTAATTTGTTCATGCTTTCCTTTCATGTGGAGAAATTTTTTAGTTTGATGGAGTCCCACTTATTTATTTTTGCTTTTGTTGTCTTTGCTTTTGATGTCAAATCCAAAACATCATTACCAAGACTGATAACAAAGAGCTTATGGCCTATATTTTCTTCTATAAATTTTATAGTTTGAAGTTTTACATTTAAATCATTAGTCTATTTGGAGTTAAATTTTGTGTATGGTATAAGATAGTGGCCCAATTTGATTCTTTTACACATAGCTGTTCAGCTTTCCTAACACCATTTATTGAAGAGGCTGTCTTTTTCCCATCATAAATTCTTGGCTCCTTTGTTGTAAATTAACTGAACATATATGTGTGGTTTATTTCTGGGCTGTCTATTAATTTCTACTGAACAATGTGTCTGCTTTTATGCCAATACCACATTGTTTTGATTACAATATTTTGTAATATAGTTTCAAATCTGTGAGCTGGGTACTTCCAGCTTTGTTCTTCTTTCTTAGGATGCTTTGGCCATTTGGGGTCTTTAGTGGTTCCATAAAAATTTTAGAATTTTTAATTTGTTTCTATGGAAAATGCCATTGGAATTTTGATAGGGATTACATTGAATCTGTGGATTACCTTGGGTAGTATGGACATTTTAACAAAATTTATTCTTCCAATCCATGTACACAGAACATCTTCCAAATTATTTGTGTTTTCTTCAATTTTGAAGTAGATTTTTATCTTATTTTTTTCATTAGCTTTTTTCTTCTCTCTATTAATCTGTCATTAGCTTACTCCCAGAAGTAGAAAACTCTCCTCAATGCTGAAGTACCTCAGGTCATATACCCACTGTCTTTCCAGGGGTACTTTCCTCTTAACACTCTCAGGCCTTGTGTCCCTCCCCACTCCCTTCCCTCATTCCCTTTGGTAACTGCTAGTCCATTCTTGGAGTCTGTGAGTCTGCTGTTTTGTTTCTTCAGTTTTGCTTTGTTGTTTTACTCCACAAATGAGGGAAATCATTTGGTACTTATTTTTCTCCTACTGCTTTATTTCACTGACCATAATACCCTCTAGCTCCATCCATGTTGTTACAAATGGTAAGATTTATTTTCTTCTTATGGCTGAATAATATTCCATTGTGTATATGTACCACCTCTTCTTTATCCATTCATCTACTGATGGCACTTAGGTTACTTCCATATCTTGGCTATTGTAAATAGTGCTGAGATAAAAATAGGGGTGCATATGTCTTTTTGAATCTGGGATCTTGTTTTATTCAGGTAAATTCCCAGGAGTGGAATTACTCGGTCAAATGGTATTTCTATTTTTAGTTTTTTGAGGAACCTTCATATTGCTTCCCACAATGGTTGAACTAATTTACATTCCCAGCAGCACTGCAGGAGGGGTCCCTTTTCTTTGCATCCTCACCAGCATTTCTTGTTCCTTGCTTTTGGATGTTGGTCAACCTAACCGGTATGAGGTGATATCTCATTGTGGTTTTGATTTGCATTTCCCTGATAATTAATGATGTGGAGCATCTTTTCATGTGCCTGTTGGCCATCTGAATTTCTTCTTTGGAGAAGTGTCTGTTCAGATCCTCTGCCCATTTTTTAATCACATTATTGTGTTTTGGGTATTGAGGCGTGTCAGTTTTTTTATACATTTTAGATGTTAACCCCTTATCAGATCTGTCATTTGTGAACATATTCTCCCATGTTGTAGGATGCCCTTTTGTTCTGCTGATGGTGTCCTTTGCTGCTCAGAAGGTTTTTAGTTTGATGTAGTCCCATTTGTTCATTTTGCTTTTGTTTCCCTTGCCTGAGGAGATGAATTTAGGAAAAAGTTGCTCATGTTTATATTCAAGAGATTTTTGCCTATGTTTTCTTCTAATAGCTTTATGGTTTCATATCTTCCCATAACTTACAGGTCTTTGATCCATTTAAGTTTACTTTTGTGATGGAGTTGAACAATAATACAGTTTCATTTTCTTACATGTAGCTGTTCAGTTTTGCCAACACCAGTTGTATATCCCCATTGTATATCCATGGCTGCTTTATGATATATTAATTGGCCATATATGTGTGGGTTTATATCAGGGCTCTCTGTTCTGTTCCACTGATCTATGGCTCTGTTCTTGTGGTAGTACAAAATTGTTTTGATTATTGTGGCTTTGTATTAAAGCTAGAAATCAGACAGCATAATACCCCCAGCTTTATTCTTCCTTCTCAAGATTCCTTTGGCTATTTGGGGTCTTTTTTGGTTCCATATAAATTTTAGAACTATTTGTCCCAGTTCATTGAAGAATGCCATTGGTATTTTGATAGGGATTGCACTGAATCTATAGATTGCTTTAGGCATGATGGCCATTTTGACAACATTAATTCTTCCTAGTCATGAGCCCAGGATGTATTTCCATTTATTGCTGTCTTCTTTAATTTACCTCATGAGGGTCTTTTACTTTTCAGGTAGAGTTCTTTCACCTCCTTGGTTGGGTTTATTCCTAGGTATTTTATTCTTTTAGGGCAATTGTAAATGCAATTGTTTTCCTGATTTCTCTTTCTGCTAGTTCATCATTAGTATATAGGAATGCAATAGATTTTGGTGTATTAATTTTGTATCCTGCAACTGTTTTGTGAATTAAGTTACTAGTTCTATTAGTTCTTGGGTGGATTTTTTAGTTTTTTTTATGTGCAATATCATGTCAGATTCAAACAGTGACAGTTTAACTTCTTTACCAATCTGGATGCCTTTTATTTCTTTGTGTTAACTGATTGCTATGGCTGGAACCTTCAGTACTATGTTGAATAAAAGTGGGGAGAGTGGGCATCCTTGTCTTGTTCCCAGTCTTAAAGGAAAAGCTTTCAGCTTCTCGCTGTTAAGTATGATGTTGAGGTGTTTGCCCTCTATACCCATTTTTTTGAGAGTTTTTATCATGAATGGATGTTGTGTTTGTTGAATGAATTTTCAGCATCTATGGAGAGGATCATGTGTTTTTTGTCATTTTTGTTGATGTGTGGTGGATGATGTTGATGGATTTTCAAATATTGTACCATCCTTGCACCCACTTGATCATGATGGAGGATCATTTTGAAGTATTTTTTAAATTCAGTTTGGTAATATTTTGTTGAGTATTTTTGCATCAATGTCATTGGGGTCAGTGGTCTGTAATTTTCTTTTTTGTGGTGTCTTTGCCTGGTTTTGGTATTAGAGTGAATCTGGTTTCACAGAATGAGTTTGGAAGTAATCCTTCCTCTTCCACTTTTTGGAAAACTTTAGGGAGGATGGGTATTAGGTCTTCTCTAAATGTTTGATAAAATTTAGTGGTGAAGCCATCTGGTCCAGGGGTTTTGTTCTTAGGTAGTTTTTTGATTACCAATTCAATTTCACTGCTGGTAATTGGTCTGTTCAAATTTTCTGTTTCTTCTTGGGTCAGTCTTGGAAGGTTTTTCTTTTATAGAAAGTTGTCCATTTCTTCTAGGTTATCCAATTTGTTAGCATATAATTTTTCATAGTGTTCTCTAATAATTCTTTGTATTTCCATGGTGCCCGTAGTGATTTTTCCTTTCTCATTTCTGATTATATGTGTCCACCTTTTTTTTTCTTGGTAAGTCTAGCTAAGGATTTATCTGTTTTGTTTATTTTCTTGAAGAAACAGCTCCTGGTTTCATTGATTATCCTATTCTTTTATTCTTCTCAATTTTATTTATTTCTGTTCTTATCTTTATTAAGTTCCTCCTTCTACTGACTTTGGGTCTCATTTGTTCTTCTTTTTCTAGTTTCATTAATTGTTCCTTTAGACTTTTCATTTGGGATTGTTCTTCTTTCTTGAGGTATTCCTGTATTGCTATATATGTTCCCCTTAGAACTGCCTTTGCTGTTTCCTACAGATTTTGGGGTGTTGAGTTGTTGTTTTCATTTGTTTACATATATTGCTTGGTTTCTGTTTTTATTTGGTCTTTGATCCATTTATTTAGGAGCGTGTTGTTAAGCCTCCATGTATTTGTTGGCTGTTTTGTTTTCTTTCATAATTTATTTCTAGTTTCATACCTTTGTGGTCTGAGAAGTTGGTTGGTACAATTTGAATCTTTTTGAATTTACTGAGGCTCTTTTTGTGTCCTAGTATATGACCTATTCTTGAAAATGTTCCATGTGCACTTGAGAAGAATGTGTATCCTGTGGCTTTTGGGTGTAGAGTTCTGTAGATGTCTGTTAGGTCCGTCTTTTCTAATGCGTTTGTTCTGTGCTTCTGTCTCTTTATTTTATGTCTGTTTGATCTGTCCTTTAGAGTGAGTGGTGTGTTGAAGTCTCCTAAAATGAATGCTTTGCATTCTATTTCCTCCTTTAATTCTGTCATTATTTGTTGCACATATTTAGGTGTTCCTATGTTGGGTGCATATATATAATAGTTATATCCTCTTGTTGGACTTACCCCTTTATCATTATATAACGTCCTTCTTTGTCTTTTGTTACTTTCTTTGTTTTGAAGTCTATTTTGTCTGTTACAAGAACTGCAGTTCCTGGTTTTTTTCCTATTGTTGGCACGAAATATCTTTTTCCATCCATTCACTTTTAGTCTGTGTATGTCTTTGGGTTTGAAGTGATTCTCTTGTAGGCAGCATCTGTATGAATGGGTCTTTTTTTTTTAATCCATTCTGTAACTCTATGTCTTTTGATTGGTGCATTCAGTCCATTTACATTTAAGGTGATTATCAATAGATATGCACCTATTGTCTTTGTAGGCTTTAGATTTGTAGTTACCAAAGGTTCAAGGGTAGCTTCTTTACTAACAGTCTAACTTAACTCGCTTATTACACTATTTCAAACACAATCTAAAAGTTCTTTTTTTTCTCCCTAATTTTTCTTCCTCCTACATTCTTTATATATTAGGTGTCATATTCTGTACTCTTTGTGTATCCCTTTACTTACTTTATCGGTAACTGATTTAATTTTGCATTTGCTTAGTATTTAATTGGTTTACTTCCTTTGCTGTGGTTTTATTTTCTCTGGTAACAGCTATTTATCCTTAGGAGACTTTCCATCTATAGAAGTTCCTCTAAAATACACTGTAGAGATGGTTTGTGGGAGATAAATTCTGTTAATTTTTCCTTATCTGGAAATTGTTTAATCCCTGCTTCAAATTTAAATAATAATCTTGCTTGTTAGTGTATTCTTGGTTTGAGGCCCTTTTGTTTCAATGCATTAAATATATCATACCATTCCCTTCTTGCCTGTAAAGTTTCTGCTGAAAAGTCTGGTGATAGCTGATGGGGTTTCCTTTATAAGTAATCTTTTTTCTTTTCCTGGCTGCTTTTAATACTCTCTCCTTGTCCTTGATCTTTGCCATTTTGATTATTATATGTCTTGGTGTTGTCTTTGTAGGGTCCCTTGTGTTGGGAGATATCTGTACTTTCATGACCTGAGAGAGTATATCTTTCCCCAGGAAGAGGGACTTCTCAGCAATTATTTCCTTAAAGAGACTTTCTATCCCTTTTTCTCTCTCTTTGTCTTCTGCTACCCCTATAATGTGAATATTGTTCTGTTTGGATTGGTCTCACACTTCTCTTATTATTCTTTCATTTCTAGTAATCCTTTTTCCTCTTTGCCTCAGCTCCTTTGTATTCATGTTCTCTAATTTATATTTCATTTACCATCTTTTCTACCTCATCTAATCTGCTTTTAAATTCCTCCATTGCATGTATCATTTCAGATACTGTATTTTTCAAAATTTCTATTTCTTGAAGTCCTGCTGAGTTCTTGAGTATTTTTCTATAGCTCCATAAGCATGTTTCTCACTTTTATTTTGAAATCTTTATCAGGAAGATTTGTGATTTCAGTTTCACTTAGCCCTCTTTTTGGTGTTTGAGGGATTTTGGTTTGTAACAGGTTCTTTTGCCATTTCATATTTCTAATGATCCCTGTGGATTAATAACTTTGTGTAGGCAGCACCCTCTGGTGCCCAGAAGCTCAACTGTCTGGAGCTGCCCAGTCCCTGGAGTTAAGCGGGGTCACAGGCATGTAGGGTGCCAGTGCTGCTGGGAGGAAAGAGGGCTTTCCTGCTTCCCGACTGCAGTGCCTGCCTCCTCTTCCAGGGGCAGTGGTCCAAGCAGGTAGGGAGGAGCCTCTGTGCTAAGCCCCTGTAGCTGCCTTAAGTGGGGCTGCCCTCCAGCTGACTTTGCACAATGGAGGGGGCAGCAGGTTTGTGAACCAGTACTGGCCGGGTCGAAGGCGCAACAGGCTGCATGTTGCAGTGGGGGGGCCTCAGATAAAGAAGAATTTTAATTAGGGACCAAGATAAATACCTTGGACTCGATCCATTATTACAAATAAGGGTCAGGGTGATATGTGAATTAAAATAACATATTTTAAGTGTTTAATGTATTAAAACGCATTCAACTATGGAATATTCATATGTTTTATACAGATTAATTTATAAAATTATTCATAAAGCTGCAAGGGGATATATTCCTAGCTTCAAGGATTTTACAAATGTAAGGAAGAAAAAAATTAATTCACTAATAATTACAATAGAAATTAAAAGGTGATGAAGACCATAATGAAGAGACATATTGGTATTTGATAGGAAGCTGAAAGGTTTCATGGTTAGGACCTTGATGAGCAAGCAAGACACTAAGATGCCCAGAAAAAGGTATGAATATCTGAAGTATAGTTAAGCATCTACGAAGGTTCACAGGCTTTCAAATCTATAGAGTATGTTTTAATAGTTTGAAAGAGCTGAACTGTATTAGGCAGACTCAAACTTGTACCATTGGGTTATTCTTATGGTTTCTGATATTGACAGGTCTTGGTGACCATCTTCTGAATAAATAACATTTTTTAAGATTCATGTCTCTCTATATTTGTAACATGAAGAGTAGGTGACTGACTATAACTCCATGGGTAAAATCCTGGAGCAAAAAACCAAAGTCAGTCAAGGGGAGGAATAAAGTTGGACAAACCCATTTATTTCTTACAAGCAGTCATCCATTTCTGCTCTCCTGTGTCTATCATGACCCAGTTGCCAAAGAAGAGGCCCCCCCCCAACCTCTCCAGGCCAGATAAGACCTGCTTGCCTTGTTTATTACCTATTGATATGGAGATGGACTACTGCTCTCCACCCCTTGGAAGCACCTGTTCATATGGAGATGCACTAAGGCCAGGCAAGAGATTCTGGAAATATTGCAATTTTACCTACACGGACATAACTCGATATAATCATAAGCAAATTTATGTTAATTGCATTTGTATAGGATTATACAATTATAAGCTGCAAATTAACTTTAACCACACATTTTAACATTTAGATGAAATTATTTTCTTATTTTATCAGAATATATTAGTATTAATATAAATATATTTGGCCTAGTGTATATTTACAAAAGAGAGTAGTTTAATTTTAATCCCTACTAGTATTTAATTTTTAATAAATTAATTTTGTTTAATAACACAACATAAATGATTATACCAGTAAATTATGGGTAGCTTTGGAATTATTTCAAAAGGTTAAAAATATGTTGCTCTTTACAATATTTTTCCTGTTTTTTGTCTTGAGGAGTTTGTAAATCAAGCAGTAATAGTAACTCTTGAGATGAAATTTGCTTTTAAAAGAGTAGTCTTGTGTATGAAAAAATTTGCAAAGATGCCACATGAGTAGTTGAGCTGATTGCATTTCTAATGATAAAAGTAGTATTATAAGGGTACTTCTTGGTGCTTGTGCTCTCTAACTCACAACTTGCATATTCGAATGATATTTTACAAATCATTGAACTTTCATTTAGAATAATTTTATAGTTGTGGGAATTTTAAGGTTTTGATTATGAGGAAAAACATGCTTACAGAATCCATGCAAATAATCTCTCTGGTCTGGTGACAAACTTCCAGTTATGCAATCCATTTGCTATGCCTTAATAATTTTTTTGTAATCATTTTTGTTCCTTGTTTTCTCTATATCACTGATTGCTGTATTTTTCTATGTGATTATATTTTATTCTTACTACATTGATTTGGACTCAATCCAGGAATAACTAAAACCAGGGGCTTTGGATTCAGTGAGATATGAGTTCAAATCCCAGGTCTGCTATTTATCAGCTGTGTCTCTTTTAGCAATTTATTGTGCTTTAGTTTTCTTTTCTGAAAATTTAGGATAAAATATCATTGTGTTTATTAACAATTCAATGAAATGCCTCAAAATGTATAACTTAGTAGCCTTTTAAGAGGCATTCAATGATCTCTTCTTCTTCCTTGAAGAAAGGTACCATTTCAACATTTCATCATGCTAAATACATTTCAGCATTCTAAGTATCTTGTTCTACACTGCACCACCGTTGATGACTTACTAGATCTTTGTTAATTAGTCATATATCTTTCTTTATGTGTGTGAGGTTACATCTGATTTGGTCTGAGTAATAATAATATTTTTGTATTTTAGTGGGGGGGTTTACTGCAAACCTCCAAACTTTCTGTTCATTGTCATTTTTCCACCTTTGGTGCTTAAATTATTGAACAAAAACTTAGCTTACCACTGCATTTTACACATATCAAACCACTTTGGTTCTTAATTACAGAACCTAATTCTTATGCTAAATGAGCATGAAGTATTAGGTTGAACAGTAAGAAATTTCTATTAGTCTCTATGATCTACAAAAATAGAAACTTTAAATAATTCAAACTAAAAAGTTCAAAAAGTAGTAATAACATTTGAAAAATATTAGTAAGTATTGATTTTCCAATATGATGACCTTTATATTAGTTGTTTATTCCTGTGTACAACATACACATTTATATGAGAGAAACTGAAAGGTGATTGACAAACTGGTATCCTGAAGAGAAAACGCTTACTGCAGAAAAGGTTATGTAAGTAAAATTGGCAGGGGGGAAGGGAAGTATATTGCGTTACAATTAAGAGGTAAATTTTGATTTGTAAATAGTTTCTCTAATTTAAATAATTAACTTGAGATGCTTCTTGAATAAATGTCAGATACTAATGGATTTTTAAGGCAGCTTTTATGAGACAAGGGTAAGATTTAATAGTATGCTTGCCTTTCCTCCTTAACAACTATGGAATTAACAGAGAACTTGAAATTCAAATATAATTCTGAGAAATCTGAACAATTTGCAGGTCCATAAATAGAGGCATTGAGGGAGTTCATCAGTGCATTATGTATCTTCACTTCAGCTAAGAAAATCATCATTCTAGATAAAAATAATTCTATCCTTAAAATGTCTCCACAGATTTTCAACACTTAGGAAATTATCATTTCAGTTCTTTATATAAGATGATAATGCCACTGGCTAAGATAATGACAGTCAATTTCCCACTTAAATTTTTAAAATTGTATTCATTTTTCTTATAATATCTAATCCTACTCAGTGTGAAATATGCAAGAAAATCCCTGGATTAATGTCTTAATTACAGTGGTGGTTAATGTTGCTAGGTAGACTGTTCTTCAGTTTTGAATATTTTAAAAAGTAGGCACTCTTCTTTCAACTCTCTGAGAAGACAGGCAGTCTTTAAGTGAATGGTCAACTTTTCTGTTCCCCTAATTCTGGCAAATGAGCTACTTAGGTGGCTGGGATGGAGAGAAGTTATACATGAACTCAACAATATGGATTTCTTCTCACCAGAGGTATTACAATGCTGAGCTTACCTCCCCCCCTACCAATAATAATAATGGTACACTGGAATACATTCATATTTTACATATGGGTTTGGCTTCATGTTTACAGCTTTTCTTCCCATATCATCATTAATGGACTTTCACAATAACTTTATTAGTGTTGAGCTGGTGAATATTTAACAACCAGTTTTCTGAAAAAACAAAAAACAAAAAGTATGTGTATATATTCATACATATATTTATAAATTATATTGATATAAAGATGTATAGTATACATTTTACAAATAATATAATGTATCAGATTATTTATTATAAATTCTATGGACAGGATACCACTACAGTATTCATCAACATGTCATACATGTAATATTTCTACTAGACAAAGAACTCACCTTAAGGCAAAAGATACACATTAATATGATCTCACCCTTGGAATTTCCTTATCTTAACACAGGCCTATTCATGATGAAATGGCTTTCAATAGATTCAATCAGAGCTCTATCTGAGGATCACACCTTGTGATATCAGATTATTGTTCCATAGGGCCCCATTTATTTCTTTAAACAGAGCTTGATATATAGTACTGCTTCCTCCACTGGCATAATATGAATCTAGGAACTAAGGGGCTGAAGAGAAGACACCCTCTTTCATATTGCACGTAATAATCCACTTGTGAGATTTTTTTTCTTCCCTTGTCCATAGCTTTGGATTCAATAGTTTTAGAGGTCCTAGTGTCTAAAACATTAAACTTGAAGCTTAAGACTGTATTTTCACTAACAGTTTTTGAATCCTCATACTAATGAGTCAACAAGCAGGAAAGAGATTTACTCTACCATCTGGGATGTTTGATTCAAATTGCCAAAAAATAAAACTGGGTTGCTGCTATATAATGATGAATAGGAGGACTGTGGTAGGTTGAATAATGGTCCATCAAACATGTCCTTAATGCCTGGAATGTGTGAACTCTATTACCTCACATAGCAAAAAGGAATTTTGCAGATGTGATTAAATTAAAGATATTGTTAAGGGGAAACTATCTTGAATTATCTAGTTGGGCACAGTGATGTACTCACAATACAATCCTTAAGACAGAGAGCAGAAATAGGGGGACAAAAGGAAAGAAATTTCAGGGGGATATACTGCTGTCTTTGAAAGGGAAGAAAGTAGTGACGAGGATGTACATAGCTTCTGGAAGCTGGAAAAACTAGTAAACAGATTCTTCCCTGGAGTTTACTGAAGGAATGCAAATGTATAAACTCATTTTAGACTTCTGACTTCTGGAACTATAATAAAGGTGTGTTGTGTTAAGTCACGGAGTTTGTGATAATGGGTTATAGCAGTGATGGGAAACTAATACAAAGGCTATGTAGAAATTTCAGGATTCAGTGGGGTAGCTGTTAGTATTCCATGACCAATAACAGAAGTCAGTGGGAAACTGAAAACCCAATAAATATAGCATCAATTGGAAACTGTGAGTATTTTATTTGGGGTCACTCCATATTAAAAACACTCTGCAGACTAAGTCAAGTAGTGAGTAATGGGAAAGGGAATGTGGAGTAAAAGATGGAAGCAAGAAACTATGATTTTCAACTTAGGCCAGCAACAAAAACAGAGATTATAGCAGTCATGTTATACAGTATATAGGACATACTATATTATGAGGCCAATTAGTCATAATATTGGCATTTTCTCAGTTTTTGAACAATGAATGACATCCAGGAGGAAAAATGGAAGGAATGAAAATTTCCTGATGTATAGGATAAACAGAAGCTGATTGATTCACTCATTTCAGTGAAAATCAGACAAATATTTGTTTACTATAACAGGAGACATTAATTTCCATTTCTCAGTTATAAAATTCTGTTTTGGTTCCAAACGTTTTAGATGCTGGGAAGAAATATACTCATTTCCTCTGCCAAACTATGACCTTTTAAAGTAGAATATCCCATGAGGATGCCTATTTTCATAACGTTCACTTTGGCTTCTTTACAATGAGCTGTAAAATAGAAATGCTGAAATCTGCCCCTGAATCTGTGCATACATACATATGCCAAGTTAGTAGTTTGAATATCTAAAGTTACTTCTAGTAGGACAAGTAAATAGACTTCTCTCATTTATCAAGTATGATACATTTTATTTATGCCTAAAAGGGGTTAGGAGAATAGGAGTTTCCGCCTTAGAGGGAATGAGATAGAATATAGCTCATCGTAGATTAAGTCGTCTTCTGAGAGACTGTGATCAAGCCAATAACACACTCAGTTATATTTTCATGAGGATGTGCAGTCAAGAAACAGCACTTGTGACGATCCCTCGCCCTGACTGTGAAGCACTTAGTCTACCACTTCACCTAACTATCTGGGACACAGAGTCCGCATTGTTATTCATATAAATGGTACCCCTGGAGACATACACTACGACTATGACTCACTGGCTACAGGCTGTCTTTCATTTGGATTAAATTCCCACATTTCTAGCCTCTTAAATGACATTAATCATGGCTTTCATGGATTTTCCTCTTCATAAACTGGAAAGCTCAGTTTAATCCATTCCAAAAATGAGCAAAATTAAATATTAGAAATAGCTAGGCTTTTAAAACACGGGCTTATTTGGAGAGGGCGATTGTTATTAAACAGGATAACATGATATAAAATCCCATTATCTTTCTTACCACTCACTTCGAGGGTCGAATATATCTTCTGTAAAAAGCTGTTGTTCTATAAACTGGAAACAGAAATCATATATGTGATTGTAGGTATGGTTTTCCAAATTATTCCTGTAGAGCAGGTTACTAGCAGTTTCTTCTTCTCTCAAGAGCAGTGAAAACAAGGTCAGATTGGACCTGCTGTTGTTTCTCAGAAAGGGGAGTGGTCCCCATTATAACAACTTTGTCTGCTGAATTGGAAAATATAATTATACCTCTGAGAATCAGTTTCTCAAAATGAGACATGAAAGAATTTCATTGGAATTTTCCTCTCCATTTCCAAATGTTTTCTTGATTTAATTCCATAGTTTTTCTTGTTACAGTCATGTTTGATCAGTAATCTTGTTTTCTGGTATTAATACCAGATCAGTGAAATATCAAAATACTTCAATCTGTTATATAATTTAAAGCATTTTCCTCCACCGCCCTGGCCAGATCCAGATTATTAAGACTGAACAGCAAGAGAAATGTGCTTTGTTTCTTTTCTTTTCCTTCCTCTTTCAACTTCTTGACTTGGTGATTTTTATTCTTGGCTCCTCTAGAATCTGGTATAGAAGAATGAAAGATTTAGAAGAAAAGGCAAAGTCTTATGTGTCTCATGCTGTTCTATATGCTGTTGTATCCCTCTGTGGAATAGAAGCCTGAAAGCATGTTTGAGTGTTTGTTTTTTTTGTTTGTTTTGAGATCCATCACTCTAGGGGGACCTCCAACTATGCCTTTTTCTGGTCCGGATCATCTCTCATCATGTGGCCCCTTATAACTTATCTCTCAGCTCTTCCCTCTGACACCATCTCTCATACGGATACTTTCTGATTGCATCATATCACCCTGACAGGCATACTTCTTTAATGAGGCCCCATCACCCACCTCCTCTACTACGCTAAAGCCAAGAAACATGGTAGGGGAGGTGGGTGAACAGATGCAGAGAAGGACTGATAAAGTCTTAATTAGTCTTCATTAGTCTTAAATAGAAGCTTGTTTTTGCCTTAAGAAGTTTTATTTCCTGTTCATCCTTCCTGGAATCATCTTTCTCCTGATATTTGCATGGCTGATTCCTTTTTGTTTAGTTCTTTGGTTAAATGCCCCATTCTCAGAGAAGTCTCCCTGGACCTTCCCATTTGCAATAGCAACAAAGTTACTGGTACAACAAACCTATCACCTTTCTGTAGAATATTCCCTTCTTGCTCTGTCAACTATTTTATTCCTTCTCTTCTTCCACACCCAACACTTCTCTCCTTTTCTCCTTATTTTATAATGTTTCTTTTTATTTCTGAGAATCTAGAAGCAATGGTAAAGAAATAACATCATCTTGTCACAAAATCTTGCATCTGATTTACTTCTTTTTTAAATTATTATATTTTAAATTTATTTTGGTATCATTAATCTACAATTACATGTGCAATATTATGGTTATTAAACTACCCTTTTCATCAGGTCACCCCATCAGCCCCATTACAGTCACTGTCCATCAGCATAGTGAGATGATATAGAATCACTACTTGTCTTCTCTGAGTTGTACAGCCCTCCCCATGCCCCCACAACATTATATCTGCTAATAGTAATGCCCCTTTTTCCCTCTTATCCCTCCCTTCCCCCCCATCTTCCCCAGTCCCTTTCCCTTTGGTAACTATTAGTCTGTTCTTGGGTCTGTGAGTCTGCTGCTGTTTTGCTCCTTCAGTTTTTTTCTTTGTTCTTATACTCCACATTTGAGTGAAATCATTTGAAAATTTGTCTTTTTCGGCTTGGCTTATTTCACTGAGGATAATACCCTCTAGTTCCATCCATGTTGTTGCAACTGGTAGGATCTGTTTTCTTCTTATGGCTGAATAATATTCCATTGTGTATATGTACCACCTCTTCTTTATCCATTTATCTACTGATGGAAACTTAGGTTGCTTCCATTTCTTGGCTATTGTTAATACTGCTGAGATAAACATAGGGGTGCATACGTCTTTTTCAAACTGGGCTGCTGCATTCTTAGGGTAAATTCCTAGGAGTGGAATTCCTTGGTCAAATGGTATTTCTATTTTGAGTTTTTTTGAGGAAACTCCATACTGCTTTCCACAATGGTTGAACTAATTTGCAGTCCCACCAGCAGTGTAGGAGGGTTCCCTTTTCTCCACATCCCCACCAACATTTGTTGTTGTTTGTGTTTTGGATGTTGGCCATCCTCACTGGTGTGAGGTGATATCTCATTGTGCTTTTAATCTGCATTTCTCTGATGATTAGTGATGTGAAGCATCTTTCCATGTGACTATTGGCCATCTGAATTTCTTTAGAGAAGTGTCTATTCATGTCCTTTGCCCATTTCTTAACTGGATTATTTGCTTTTTGTTTGTTAAGGTGCATGAGCTCTTTATATATTTTGGATGTCAACCCCTTATCGGATGTGTCATTTATGAATATATTCTCCCACACTGTAGGATCTCTTTTTGTTCTACTGATGGTGTCCTTTGCTGTACAGAAGCTTTTCAGCTTGATAAAGTCCCATTCGTTCATTTTTGCTTTTGTTCCCCTTGTTCGGGGAGATGTGTTCATGAAGAAGTCGCACATGTTTATATCCAAGAGATTTTTGCGTTTGATTTTTTCTAAGAGTTTTATACTTTCATGACTTACATTCAGGTCTTTGATCTACCTTGAGTGTATCCTTTGTGTGTGGGGTAGTAGTCCAGTTTCCTTCTCTTACATGTAGGTGTCCAGTTTTTCCAACACCAGCTGCTGAAGAGGCTGTCATCTCCCCAGTGTATGCCCAAGGCTCCTTTATCAAATATTAATTGACTGTATATATTTGGGTTACTGTTTGGATTTTCTATTCTGTTCCACTGGTCTGTGGGTCTGTTTTTGTGCCAATACCAAATTGTCTTGATTACTGTGGCTTTGTAGTAGAGCTTGAAGTCAGGGAGCTTAATTCCCCCTGTTTTATTCCTCCTTCTCAGGATTGATTTGGCTATTCGGGGTCTTTTGTGGTTCCATATGAAGTTTAGAATTATTTGTTCCAGTTCATTGAACAAAGCTGGTGGTAGTTTGATAGGGATTACATTGAATCTATAGATTGCTTTAGGTAGTATAGCCATTTTGACAATATTGATTCTTCCTAGCCAAGAGCATGGGACGCATTTCCATTTGTTAGTGTCTTCTTTAATTTTTCTTAGGAGTGTCTTGTAGTTTTCAGAGTATAGGTCTTTCACTTCCTTCATTAGGTTTATTCCTAGGTATTTTATTCTTTTTGATGCAATTGTGAATGGAATTGTTTTTCTGATTTCTCTTTCTGTTAGTTCATTGTTAGTGTATAGGAAAGCAACAGATTTCTGTGTGTTAATTTTGTATCCTGCAACTTTGCTGAATTCAGATATTAGTTCTAGCAGTTTTGGAGTGGAGTCTTTAGGGTTTTTTATGGACAGTATCATATCATCTGCACTAGTGACAATTTGACTTCTTAACCAATCTGGATGCCTTGTATGTCTTTGTTTTGTCTTATTGCCGTGGCTAGGACCTCCAGTACTATGTTGAATAACAGTGGAGAGAGTGGGCATCCCTGTCTTGTTCCCGATCTTAGATGAAAAGCTTTCAGCTTCTCGCCATTAAGTATGATGTTAGCTGTGGGTTTGTCATATATGGCCTTTATGATGTTGAGGTACTTGCCTTCTATACCCATATTGTTGAGAGTTTTAATCATGAATGGATGCTGAATTTTTTCAAATGCTTTTTCAGCATCTATGGAGATGATCATGTGGTTTTTGTTCTTCTTTTTGTAAATGTGGTGGATGACGTTGATGGATTTTCGAATGTTGTACCATCCCTGCATCCCTGGGATGAATCCCAGTTGATCGTGGTGTATGATCCTCTTGATGTATTTTTCAATTCAGTTTGCTAATATTTTGTTGAGTATTTTTGCATCTACGTTCATCAGCAATATTGGTCTGTAATTTTCTTTTTTGTTGAGGTCTTTGCCCGGTTTTGGTATTAGAGTGATGCTCGCTTCATAGAATGGGTTTGGAAGTATTCCCTCCTCTTCAATTTTTTGGAAAACTTTAAGGAGAATGGGTGTTATTTCTTCTCTAAATGTCTGGTAGAATTCAGAGGTGAATCCATCAGGCCCGGGGGTTTTGTTCTTGGGTAGTTTTTTGATTACCAATTCGATTTCGTCGCTGGTGATTGGTCTGTTTAGTTTTTCTGTTTCTTGCTTGGTCAGTCTTGGAAGGTTGTATTTTTCTAAGAAGTTGTCCATTTCTTCTATGTTTTCCAGCTTGTTAGCATATAGATTCTCATAATATTATCTTATAATTCTTTGCATTTCTGTGGGGTCCGTCGTGATTTTTCGTTTCTCATTTCTGATTTCTGTTTATGTGTATAGATTTTCTTTTTCTCTTAATAAGTATGACTAGGGGTTTATCTATTTTGTTTATTTTTTCAAAGAACCAGCTCTTGGTTTTATTTATTTTTTCTATTGTTTTATTCTTCTCAATTTTATTTATTTCTTCTCTGATCTTTATTATGTCCCTCTTTCTGGTGTCTTTGGGCCTCATTTGTTCTTCTTTTTCCAATTTCAGTGATTGTGTCTTTAGACTATTCATTTGGGAATGTTCTTCGTTCTTTAAATAGGCTGGATTGCAATATACTTTCCTCTTAGAACTGCCTTTGCTGCATCCCGTAGAAATTGTTGCTTTGTGTTGTTGTTGTCATTAGTCTCCATATATTCTTTGATTTCTGTTTTGATTTGGTCATTAATGCATTGATTAATTAGGAGAATGTTGTTAAGTCTCCATGTATTTGTGAGCCTTTTTGATTTCTTTTGTAAATTTTACTTCTAGTTTTATACCTTTGTGATCTGAGAAGTTGGTTGGTAGGATTTCAATATTTTTCAATTTACTGAGGTTTTTTTTGGCCTAGTATGTGGTCTATTCTGCAAAATATTCCATGTGCACTTGAGAAGAATGTGTATCCTGTTGCTTTTGGGTGTAGAGTTCTGTAGATGTCTGTTAGGTCCATCTGTTCTAGTGTGTTGTTCAGTGCCTCTGTGTCTTTACTTATTCTCTGTCTGGTTGATCTGTCCTTTGGAGTGAGTGGTGTGTTGAAATCTCCTAAAATGAATGCATTGCTTTCTATTTCCTTCTTTAATTCTGGTGGTATTCGTTTCACATATGCCGGCACTCCCGTGTTGGGTGCATATATATTTATAATGGTTATATCCTCTTGTTCGATTGACCCCTTTATTATTATGTAATGTTCTTCTTTATCTCTTGCTACTTTCTTCGTTTTGAAGTCTATTTTGTCTGATACAAGTACTGCAACACCTGCTTTTTTCTCCTTGTTGTTTGCATGAAATATCTTTTTCCATCCCTTCACTTTTAGTCTCTGTATGTCTTTGGGTTTAAAGTGAGTCTCTTGAAGGCAGCATATAGATGGTTCTTGTTTTTTTATCCATTCTGTTACTCTGTGTCTTTTGATTGGTGCATTCAGTCCATTTACATTTAGGGTGATTATGGATAGGTATGTACTTATTGGCATTGCAGGCTTCAGATTCGTGGTTACCAAAGGTTCAAGGTTAACTTCCATACTATCTAAATGTCTAACAACTAACTTAATTTGCTATTACAAACACAATCTAAAGGTTCTTTTTTTGTTTGTTTGTTTCCTCCTTTTTCTTTCTACTCCATTCTTTATATATTAGGTATCATATTCTGTACTGTTAATCTATTCCTTGATGACTTTGGGGATAGTTAATTTAATTTTGCATTTGCTTAGTAATTAGGTCTTCTATTTTGTTTACTGTGGTTGTATTACCTCTGGTGACAGCTATTAATCCATGGGAACACTTCCATCTATAGCAGTCCCTCCAAAATACACTGTAGAGATGGTTTGTGGGAGGCAAATTCTCTCAGCTTTTGCTTATCTCGGAATTGTTTAATCCCTCTTTCAAATTTAAATGATAATCTTGCCTGATAATGTAATCTTGGTTCAAGGCCCGTCTGCTTCATTGCATTAAATATATCATGCCAGTCCCTTCTGGCCTGTAAGGTTTCTGCTGAGAAGTCTGATGATAGCCAGATGGGTTTTCCTTTGTATGTGATCTTATTTTTCTCTCTGGCTGCTTTTAATAGTCTGTCCTTATCTTTGGTCTTTGCCATTTTAATTACTATATATCTTGCTGTTGTCTTCCTTGGGTCCCTTGTGTTGGGAGATCTGCGCACCTCCATGGCCTGAGAGACTATCTCCTTCCCCAGATTGGGGACGTTTTCAGTAACCGCCTCCTCAAAGACACTTTCTATCCCTTTTTCTCTCTCTTCTTCTTTTGGTACCCGTATAATGCAAATATTTTTCCGTTTGGATTGGTCACACAATTCTCTCAATATTCTTTCATTCTTAGATATCCTTTTTTCTCTCAGTGCCTCAGCTTCTTTGTATTCCTCTTCTTTAGTTTCTATTTCATTTATTGTCTCCTCCACCATATCCAATTTGCTTTTAATACTGTCCGTTGTGTTCTTCAATGATTGTATCTCTGATCGGAATTCATTCCTGAGTTCTTGAATATCTTTCCGTACTTCCATGAGCATGTTAATGATTTTTATTTTGAACACCCTTTCAGGGAGAGTCATAAGGTCCATATCATTTAAATCTTTCTCAGGAGTTGTATTCATAATTTTACTCTGGACCAGGTTCCTTTGGCGTTTCATATTTGTTTATAGCACCCTCTAGTGTCCCGGAGCTCTACTCTCTGGAGCTGCTCAGCCCCTGAAGCATTGCGGGAATTGTAGGGGAGTGGTATTGGTGCCTCCGGGGAGGAAAGGGCTGTTTCCTGGTTCCTGGCTGCTATGCCTGTCTCCACTGCCTGAACCAGCGGGCTGAGCACACAGGTATAAGCCTCTGTGCTTTGCATTTTTAGTTGCTGTAGACAGATTTTCCCTCTGGCTGGCCTAACATCAGGGAAGGATTTCCCGGTTTACAAGCCCGGTGGGGCTGGCCAGGAGAAAGGCGCACTAGTCTGCCTGTCAGAGAAGGGGTTCTTGGAGCTGTGTAGGTAGCCAGGGAGCTGGAGCACCTGAAGATCGTGAAAGCTCCCAACCTGCTGGGCAGAGTGCACCTGGACAATTTTGTCTGCCTGTCCTTTCTCCTGGGCCGTAAGCTCCATGCAATCCTTGCCCCTTTTAGCAGCCCTCTTGCTAAGGGCTTCTTTGTTAAGAAGTCTCTCAGACTGCCCGCCTTTCTTTTGTCCCTGAGCAGCTGGGTATGGATCCCTGGATCCCTGCTTTCACAAGCAGCTGGAATCTTAGTCTCTCCAGGAATTCTGCCTGTCTTAGCTTTCCAACCCCCTAATTATGAGTATCATGCAAGCACCATGAAATGTCGGTTTGTGCTCCCAGAACAGATCTCCAGAGTTAGGTATTCAGCAGTCCCACATCTCCACTCCCTCCCTGCTCCATTCCTGTTTCTCCTGCTGGTGAGCTGGGGTGGGGGAAGGGCTTGGATCCTGCAGGACCACAGCTTTAATAGGTTACCCTTTTCTGTGAGGGCTGCTTTTGTCTCCAGGTGTATGCAGTTTGTTGCTGTCCTCTTTCCTGTTGCTCTTTCAAGAGTAGTTGTATTAGTTATATTTTGGTATTATATGTGGTTTTAGGAGGAAGCCTCTGTCTCACCTCTCATGCCACCATCTTTAATCCAATCCACCTTTGTCCTGATTTACTTCTGTACTCATCTTTGCCTCCCTCTTAGTATGCTTGGACTCTCTCTACTCATATCCAAGTCCAGCTGCGTCATTGTGAGGTGGATCTCATCCTTTCTCACCTACTCATGAGCACTGTTTAGTCACCTCTTATGCTCTGTCTTCATTCAGTTGCACCATCCAATCAGAAAACAAACATGTACTATCTCCTATCATAAATAAAATTCTCTCAAAATCTCTCATTCCTCTCTAGATACCATTCCACTATTCTTTCATTTATGGCAAGAATCCTTCAAAAACTTCTTTAATCTGGTTGTCTCCATTTTTTTTAACCATGCAATATTCTTTCAGTTCCATCAAATTTCATCCCTACCTTCTAGGTGAAACTGTTTTTTTAATGTTATCAATAATTTTAACTACAATAAAATCAATAATCAATTCTCATTCCTCTTTATTGTGTTTAGTGTTTTCCAATACTATTTACAAACTTTAGACAGAAAAATCTAGTTAGCAATCCATAACTTTATACCAGAACTCCAGACTTCTATTACCAACTCCCAAGGTGATGCCTCTGAGTCAATGTCTTAATAGACTTTTAAACTTTTTGTGGACTATAGAAACTGGTTCCAGATTTGGAAATGACAGAAATGTCCACAGGTACAATGTACTCATACAACCAGTTTATTTAGCTTTCAAGGATACAAAGCAAAAAATATATCAACAATGCCAAATAGTAGTATGGTCAGTAGTATCATCTATTTTTCTCCACACCTTCATTGATTACGTTAAAGAGTCTCATTGACTCTTATCTGGGATTCATCTTAAACCTGACATTTTTTTCTGTAGTTCCAATGCCATCACTCAAATCTATAGCACTTTCCACTTGTCATTGCCTGATAAACTTTTTCATTCCTTTATTCTTTTTTCCTTCTGTCCTTCCCCATCTGCCTCTCATCACTAAGTCCTAGCGGAGCACAGACCTAGCCTGACTTGTTTACTGCTAAATCCCCAATTCCTTTAACATTGCCACTCATGCAGTAGGACTTAATAATTATATATTAGGTAAATCATTGATTATCTCCTTGCTCAGAGTGACTGTAGGAAATACAGTACTTATTGTCACTGATAAGTTCCATTGCCAAATCTTGTTAAAACTCATTGACACTTTGGGAAATACTTGATTCTTCATGGGAGTTTAGTAAATCCCCTTATTAGTCCTCATGCTTATCCTCAAGATAGGTTTTTTTATACAAGACCTTGTCAACGTATAATTTGTTGAGCGCACACTCTTTGTAATATCTTTGTTCTTCTTACACTATTCATCTGATCAATATCCCTGGTTTTTTATTTGTCTAGCACAAGACCTTTACACATATTTTACTGACAAAAGTTATTCCATAGAGTAAAAATATATTGAGTAATATTTTACTAAGTCTACTCAGTTCACTTTTACTTTTTAGACAATTAATAATTAATAAAAAGAATATCAAAAGAGTATAAAAATAATATGTCTGGAAAAATTATTTTATTACTAATTTATACCTTCAGTCATCTTACCTATTTAAAATAATGATTTATATTTCATATACTCCCAGATACTTGAATTCCCATATCCAGTGCTCTATGATTAACCCTAAGTGCTTCTAAAAATAATTATAAAAACAAGTGAATATAATAAATGTAGTTATCTACTGAGAATCTGAATTCTTTTAGAAGAGATTATGATCATGCCTACTAATTTTAAGATCCCCTTTGAGGGAAGATGGATGGTCCATAAACACTCTCAATTAAGTGGGCATCTACCCACATGACCCAGGAATAGGAAACTGAAAACTCCTAAGGGCTACAGTTATGACAGGGAATTGAAGAAGTATATCATGAGATTTAGGCATTTTGGCTTTAATGTGAGCATGATGTTACATTTACTCAGTAGAGAACACTGCAAGGACATCACAGGAGGAAAGGCTTCTTCTGGAGGTTCTGGCTGCTGTGCATGGGTCAACATGATGGGGATGAAGACATCTCATGGAGCTGTGCCCCATTCATGCTCACAGAATGTGTGGCCCCTTGGTAACATTTCAGCTTTAGCCCTAGCACACACTGGCAGAAAATTTCCCAGCTCCTCTATGCTACACACTATTGCTGCTCTCTTGTTCCCCATCTGCACTCTAGAGGGTTGCTGCCTGCTAGTCCAGTAACTATGGCCCATTACTGGCCTAAGAAAACTAGCAAACTTCTCTGTTATCTGATGGGTTGAACTATACCTTCTTCAAGAGGTCTGAACTCCAGCTTTGGGACAGGCTTCCCTCCCCCCGCCACCCCATTAACAGTTTGTCCTTCCTTAGGTGCTCTCCATTTTGTCTAGGATACTGCATAGAGTTTCCTTTTATTTTAAAGCTAGTCTTTTATCATAGAAATCCATGTTGCTTTTCTATATACCAGCAATGAACCAGTGGAATTTGAAATTAAAATAATAATACCTTCACATTTACATTCCCTAAAATGAAATACTTAGATATAAATCTAACAAAATAGATCAATATTTATACAAAGGAAACCTACAAAAAAACTGATGAAAGATATCATAAAACAAAACAAGTGGAGAAATACTCCATGTTCATGAATAGGAAGACTTAATATCTTCAAGATGCCAGTTCTTTGCAGTGGGGTCTGTAGATTCAATACAATCCCAATTAAAACCCCATCAAATTACTTAATGGGTATCAACAAATTGATTCTGAAAGTTATATAGAGAGACAGAAGATACAGAATAATGAATACAATATTGAAGGAGAAGAACAAAGTTGGAGGACTGACATTATGTGAGGTCAATATTTATTATAAAGCTTAAATACTCGAGAAAGTGTGGTATTGGTGAAAGAATAGATAAATAGGTCAATTGAACAGAGTAGAGAGCCCAAATGTAGACCCACATAGAATCAATTGATCTTTGACCAAGGAACAAAGTCCATACAGTGCAGCAAAGATGGTCTTTTCAACAAATGGTGCTGGAACAACTGTACATCCACATGCAAAATTGGTGACTCTAGACACAGACCTTACAGCCTTCACAAAAATTAATTCAAACATGGATTGTAGACTAGATGTAAAATGCAAAACTGTGAGAATCTTAGGAGATAGCATAGGAGAACACTTTTAGGACCTAGGGTTTGGTGATTACTTTTTAGATATAATACAAAAGGCATCATCCATGAAAGAAAGAACTGATAAACTAGACTTCACTAAGATTAAAAAAAAAATTATGCTCTATGAAAGACACTATCAAGAGAATAAAAACAGAGGCCACAGACTGGAAGAAAATATTTACAAAAGATATATCTGATACATGTATATTATCCAAAATGTACATAAAATTATTAAAACTCAAAATAAGAAACAATCTAATTAACAAATGGGCCAAAAATCTAAACAGATATATCCTCATCAAAGAAGATACACAGATTACAAATAAACATAAGAAAAGCTGTTCCATATCATATGTTATCAGAGAAATACATATTAAAACAAGAATGAGATACAACTATATATCTATTAGAACAGCCAAAATCCACACCACTGACAATGCTAAATGCTGATAAGAATGTAGAGGTACAGGAACTGAGTTCATTGCTGGTGAGAATGCAAAGTGGTACAACCTCTTTAGAAGACAGATTGATGATTTATTAAAAAACTAAACATACTCTTGCATATCATCCAGAAATCACATTCCTTGGTGTTTACCCAAAGGAGTTGAAAACTTATGTCTACACAAAACCCTGCTTATAGATATTTATAGCACTCTCTTCATAGTTGCCAAAACCTGAAAGTGACCAAAATATTCTTCAGTAAGTGAATGGATAACCAGACAATGGAATATTACACAGAGCTAAAAAGAGATGAGCTAGCAATCCATGAAAGTCACGGAGGTAACTTAAGTGCACATTACTAAGTGAAAAAAGCCAGTCTGTAAAGGCTACATACTGTATGATTCCAACTATATGACATTCTGGAAAAGGCAAAACTGGAGAGAGTGAAAAAAAAACAGTGGTTGCCAAGGATTTTGGGGAAGGAAGAATGAATAGATGGAAAATGGGATTTCTAAGGTGTTAAACTTTTGTGTATTATGCCAAATGACTGATATATGTCATTACACATTTGTCTCAAACCATAGAAAGTACACCAACAGTGAATTTTAATGTAATCTGTACATTTTTGGTGATATGATGTGTCCATATAGGTTCATCAATTTTATCAAATGTATCACTCTAGTGGGGGACGTTGATGATGGGGAAGGTTATGTGTGGGCAACAAGGAGCACGTGGGAAAATCTCTGTACCTTCTGCTCAATTTTTCTGTAAACCTAAAACTGCTCTAAAAATATAGTCTCCTTAAAAACAAAACAAAACAAAAACTTGTTTAAGTTCTGAATTAAAGTTCTTAGGTTATGATGTGAGGTAATTTAGGAAAATTTTAGGGGAATTAAATTGTATAGGCTAAAGTTTTCAAGTATAAGTTTTCATTTTTTTTTCCAATTCAATATAAATGCATGCTGATTGTTAGCAAATTATACACTATTCAAAAACATAAAGAGCAAATTATACAAGCTGTTCTTAAACCTTTCTCTCAATTACTCATCTCATTAAGTATTCATTGTTAAAACTTTGGTGTACCTTCCTCCAGACCATCTCATATACACTTGTAAAAATTGCATTATTTTTCATAGAATATATTTTGAAAACCAAGGACATTATTTTTATTATTTGCCACTTTATAATTCCCTATACAGAGTACTTCTTAGCATGTAATAATTCCTCAAGAAATATATATTTAATTGTAAATGAATATACATAGATGCATGTGTATGTGTGTACATACATAGAAAAATACAATCACAGCCTCCATATTCTTTAATATGCTTGCTATCATCAAACA
>JAVSCE010000628.1:0-127356 GCA_032199065.1 Smutsia gigantea
TTCTACAGTACATTTATTACGATGGTAAACTACTTGGGTGTTAATGGATAACAGTAGTTTTTGCAGAATTATTACTAATTGTTTTAAAATCTTGCTTTAACTCTGGGAAACAGACATTTCAATTTAACTTTAAATACCCGTGTTCTTATCTTATTTTACAAACAGAACTGTGTTTAATAGAAAAATTTTCAAGTTCTAGTGGCAAACTACCAAGCTGTTCTATCAACACATTTCAATTAACCCTATTTACTTATGCCAGGATATTATAATCAAACACTAAGAGCCAAGAAAAAGGTTGCATTATCTGACTGAAGTTTCTTTTTCCATTTTGTTTTTTTTAACTCTATTTCTCTTATCAAAATAATTTATGTTCACAGTAGGAAATCCAGGAAATAGAGGAAAACACTGTCTGCACAGCCCAAATTTTATTACCCAGAGGCAGACAAGTTAAAGTGTTGTTCAGTTCAGTATTTCTATGCATTTACTTACATAGGTAAATTTGTATGATAGTTTTAAAAACTGTCATTAAAAACTTTTATAAACTCTTTAATGGTTGCATATTTCATGGTATGGATTAACTATGATTTACTTAACTATTCCCTGAAGTTGGGTTTTACTTAAGGATGTATTAGTGGTATTACAAACTCTTTTTTTTTTCAATTCTTGGTACCTGGATTTCCACTTGATTAACAAATTCGACTCTGCCTGATATTTGAACAAGTGTATCATCATTTGTTAATTCCATTTACACAAATGTGTAAAGATAAAAGTAAAAACAGGTGAAACTCACCATAAGTCCAAGGAGCTTCTGGAAGCACACCTGCATTAGGAGAGTAATGGTATGCAACCTGTGGTGATGGCTGGTGGAAAGCATACTGAGAAAACACAGGCTGCTGAAAAGCGTAAGAAACGGGCATTTGAGAGTGAAAATACCCATTCACTGGCACAAAGTCATTCCCTTGTGGCTCCCCAGTTAAGTAACCAAAATACTGGGAGTACCAAAGATTAGAATGTGTGTTTTGGACAGTACTTGCAACTGCAGTGAACATCCCAGGTGGCGGCTGTACTGCATAGGATGTTATCCCCTGGTATGTCTGTATGATGGAATTACCACTGCTGCTGTAATGATAAACACACCAAGAATAGTAAGGATATAAAGTTCCAAACGAATGCTCAGAAGAATTGTACGTTGGGATACACGCAGACTCTGGAAGTCCATTCCTGTATGTGGGAGAATTCTGAGTCAGGACTTCTGAATTTTCGTTATTCTGTTGTTCAGAGAAAGAATACCCTGCTGTTTGATTCCCATTAAGGGTTATGTTCCCAGATTCTCCAACAGGTAAGGTACTAGGATTCAATGTGTCTCTCGTGTGCTTTTCTTTTGACTCAGTTTTTGCAGGCTGTGTTTTATTTATTTGCAGACCTGAAATTTTGTTCTGGGTGAACATGGGTTTTGAAGAATTGGTGCATGTAGAATTTTTAATAGATGAATTTAATACTTCATTGTCTTGAAGTTCAATGGCAGTGTCATTCATTTCTAAATTGGCATGGAGATCTCTCACAGAACAAAATATAGGCTTTGAGAGCACTGATGCATTAAGCAGAAGAGAAGGATCAGTTCCTGGTTTTACGTTTGTGGGACAAGAGTTCTCTGCAGTATCTGGGTGAAGGAGTTTCTGTGAAGGTGTCTTGTGGTCGTGTGAAAATGTGCCATCTACACTGTTTTGGTCACAAACAGCAAAAGAAGACCAATCTTTCTTACCACTCTTTGTGTCAGCAGCACTAAAATTCACATCTCTTTTCTTCATGCTATTCAAGTTTTCCTGTTGTCTAGTGAAATCTTCTGAAGTATCAGATGAAATATTAGTTAAGTCCATTTTGCCATCTGACTTTGACTTGCAAGTGTCTTTTAGATTCTTTAAAGGTAGTGAGCCAGGTAGTGATCTTTGCATTTCAGTCTTTTTTTGAGATACATGGTTTCTTTTCAAAGTGTCAGATGAACTTGGTCCTACTCCATTTTCACTTTCAGGATGAGAGCTTGTAGTCCTATTAAGTGTAACACAAACATACAAACAACTTTATACAGTCACAAAATGTTAGTGTAAATATATATTTGAAATTTATTAAGGAGAAGAGTTAAGATTTTACTTTTTCTCTCTCTATTGGCAGTACACATGTAACATATTTCCCCAGTTTTACTCCCTTGATTTGAATTTAGATAAATCTCCTGATGAAGATGATACACTCCACATTTCAAATACAGAAATACACAGTGCTGCCCATATTGTAATAAATTATTTGGACATTTCCTGATAGAGGCTTTTAAAAGTGGGAAACTATCATTACTCAGTTTTTTCATGTAGTTTCTAATTCATATACCTCCAATCTATTGACAATCTTTAAAAATGGCTATACAGAACTGGTCAACTACCAGCTGCACCCTGCCCCTACCAACAGATCATGTGTCCACAAAATACTAAGACATTTTGTCTGTTCAAGGCTGAGAATAAGGAAAAGCAGATCTCCAAAATATCTTGCCAATTTAATATCCTTGGCATTCCTACTTAAATTTAGATACTCTAAAGCAGGCTGAAGAAAGCACCCACTATGAGAATGTCTTAGAGTCAGACAGTTAAGGTAGGTCCCCCAAGGTAATTCTATTTTTTGGTGTTTTATCAGATTCTTTGAATTACAGTGGAAAAGAGCATACCGAAAAGAAAAAAGAAGTAATCACTCCTCCAAGAGAAAGTAATCTTTGGCCTGGAATTTGTATATCCATCTCAGGAAACTAAAAGTCATCACTTTTACTTAATCCAGCCCCCTTAAAAGCACTTTAATAACAACCTACGTTGTCATCCAAGCCCATATAATATTTTGACAAAGTATCCAGAAAGTACAATTTTGACTTTATCACACTTCCAATGATGTTTCAGTGATGTTTTGACCTTACAGATCGACAGTAGCCTGTACAGTCTTGCCTTTCTGTGTTCTCTCTTCTATAGGTTATTCCTCCATGAAGATAGTGCCCTATATTAGCTTAGTAGCAGAATTCATTTTCCTGCTATGAGGCAGTTTAACTTTCTGAGCAGCAAATACACCTATATTCAGTCACCAAAATAAAGATGATTATGGAACCGGTTTATGTTATCCCTCTAACAGCCCATTCATCTTCATTCCACTACACAACTATTCAGTTACATGTGCCAGGAAAAGGATTATAGAAATGTAGCAAATGAAGTATTTTTAAAGAAGCAAAACCATGTAAGAGGATATTTATTTTTAGCTCATATTTTATTCATTCTCCTTCATAAAATGCAAAAAATGAAGCTTGTCATAAATTGAAAATCTTACAATTTGTAATATAATATAGTTTAAAAAATAATTAATTCAGCTTGAAGAATTAGCCTTTGACATTATGTACTTCCCATATTATTGTGTTAAAATATCCTTTCATACAACAGTAGTACATTTATAATATGTATCTATGACTATGTTCCCACTTAGTAATGTAAGTTAGCAATAGATACTGTTTTAGTCAATTTTGAAATCTGACTGGTCTGTAAAATCCATAAGTTTAAAAAACTCAAACTAATTACTTGTTCCATTATTTTTAGGAAACCAGTCAATTCGTTAAATAAATGTTATTTTCTAATTCTGTAAAACATCACATTTTTCTAAGCTCTGGCTGGCTTACTGCTTCTAACTACTCAGAATCTCCTTACTCTTTAAATCACTGGACAAACACATTTCACAGGACATTACCCTTCAATACTTACAGGATGAAAATCAAATGCCTAAAGGCCTTAAGATAGTGCATAATTTGAAACTACCTTCTTCTCCCTAACTTACTCTTGTCCCCTAAGGTACATATATGATCCAACAGAAGTATATAAATAAATGTTTTAGTCTTATTCCTTATTATGAGCTCAGTTTTGGTTAGTTTTTCTTCAAATAGGGCTGATGGCAACTCTTACCTTGGATGCTTGAATGTTGGTTTTTCTCTCTTGACTACTGTGACATCATTCATGTTAACCTAAGTTTAAAATACACAAAGAAAACATACATTGGTGATAGTTTAAAATACACATGAATATTATTTTAATATCCTATATTTGCAATTGCATGTTCTGTAATCATCTAAGATGAACTGTCTAAAACTATATTCATTAATGATCTCTTTAAAACCAAGTGACTCTGCTGGACTTCCCATGTTAATTAACATTTGGAGAAACTTTTTAATAGAGCAATCTGCAACATTCTTTTTATCCCTACATCTTACAACATATCTTAGAAGTCTTACTTATGACTGCTCTCTCTGTTATACCCTCTTTAGTAAACCAGGCACTAAAACCGACTGGAAGGAATATCTGTCAAATATGGATTTTCCTTTCTTATTCTGTAAAACAGCACCATTTTCTAGGCCCTGGATGACAACTACCTCTAACTGGATTCAGAATCTCTACTCTATAAATCACTGAAAAATACATGTCACAGGACACTACTGTTCAATATATACAGAATGAATTTCAAACTACTTAGGCCTATACTTACAACATTCTATTATCTGAAACAGTTATCCCATGCTTATCTTACTCTTGTCCAGTGAAAATTTTTGTTTTAATCTTAAATTTAAACTCATTTTTCAAGTAACATCAATAAGCACTATATCCTTGCTCATATTATTTTCCATAACTTAGATACCTTCTTCATTTTTACCTTCATCTGATAATTTTTTTCCTTTAATTAGGCAAAGCAATGGTCTGTGTTATTCCATGAAATCAATAAATAAAGCTTCTCTACTTTTTTGTTCGCTTTCCTTCTCAATATTTGTAACACCTTTTTAGCATGTTGCCCCTGAGGTGGATAGAGAACACATAACCTGTGTTCTTGTATTTTGGAAATGTTTATAAACTGGTTGTTTATTAAGCATTTTCTTATGAAAAGAGTGCAATAAATGATTAGTTTCTTAGTGTGTAGAACTAGCTTAATGCAATTAGAGTAAGCTCAGAAAGAATCCCACTTTTCATTTTTTATATAGGTTTCTTTTTTAACTTCTGAGCTGAGAAATTCTTAAGAAATTTTAAGAAGCTTTTGATGGCAAAGTAGGGGCAATTGTTAGTATGGGCTCTGAAGCTAGACAGCCTGGTTTTATACATGAGTTCTCCCATTTACTGACTCTGTGACTTTGGAAAAGTTATTTAACCTTTCTATGCCTCAGTTTTCACACCTTTAAATATGATAATAGCACCTACATCATTAAGAATTTTGTAAGGAATAAAAACAGTATCTGTATAATCATTAGAACAGTGCCAACTACATAATAAACGCTGTATAAAATGTTAAATAATATATATTTATGTAGGACTTCTGTAACTCCTTCACAATCGTCTACTTAAAAATATATCTGTTCTAGTTTTCCATGTGGATGATAATGACAAAGAACATTGGCTCCATTAGCCAGCCAGTTTATAATATTCACTACATTAAGGATAGCCTTGTTATACAGAAACTTCTCAATAAATACTTGGTACTCATTCACATTCATAATACTGGACTATCCCTAAGAAGTTATTAAAATTTACATCCTTCCAAGAAATGTTTCCAATTTAATTTATGTAACTTGTAAGTTTAAAAGTAGACATCTGCAGGGTATCTCTCATATATAGAATCACTTATATATATAATTTTAAATATAATATGAATTGTTTAATCCAACACTATAGTTAATCATTTTGCAAGGCAATATTTATTCTGTTTTTACAATTCTGCAAACTATGTGTTTGCTTAAAGAACAGACTCATTCTCAAAAAGAATACTTATGTAGGTTTTATTTTAAGACATTTGTTACCTTTTGTTTTTTACAGCTGGGAACTATAGTGTTTTTCTCTTGTTCCTGAGAGTCGTCATATTTGTTGTCTGTGATAGGTCGCTTTCTAGAGGAATCAGAGATGTTTTTCATTACGCACTCTGCAACTGAGGGCACCTTCACACAAGCACTGGATTTATTGATACACTCAGTAGGTTTTATGGGAATATTCATTTTTTCATTTCTCTTCAGTTGTAGAGCCTTCTTTCTGTTATGTATCATTTGGCACAGGATAAAGGAAATGGTTAATTCAGCATTTTCAGCACACATTATCTTCATATCTTCAATGGTTTTCATGACTTTCATGATATGAGCTATTTTCCCTAAATCTCTCCTAGGGGCAGCCATTATATTTTTGAGCAGTGTAGAAAACTGATTGTAGTTGTATTCTAACTCTGTTACAGTGCTTCCGTAATTAAGGGATGCTATATACGGCACAAAGTCAATATATGTGGAAATAGGATAGTCACACTTCTTTATAAGTTTTTTTATTTCTGAAAGTTCTTCAAGTTCCCTTGAGAGCAAGTGAAGAGCATATGAGCAATTAACAGCTTCACTGTACTTGTAGATAATATTCAGGTCTTTCTTAAGTTCAGAAATAGCAGTCTCTATCACTCGCCAAAGGCCATCTGCTGAATTATCTTTAACAAAGGAAAAAGAAGCCATTTTTTCTTGGCATTGAACCAGCTCAGGAAGAAGTGACAAATCAAACCAAAGCATACCTCGAAACCTCTGTTTGTCTCGTTTCTTTGCCATTGAGTTTTTAAGAAAGTGAACTGTTTCTGAGAGCATGACAATTTCAATGTAGGTTTCAATGGCTTCTGGTTTTAAAATTGTAGCCCCATGGTTGTGGTTTTTTAGATCCAAAACATTTTCTTCTGTGATAAAAATATTTTCTATGTTATCTTCTTGCAGCATCTGAAAGCATTTTTTTAAAATTTCTAAGTGATCGGTACATCTCAAAGTGAGTTCCTGTAATTTTTTTAAGTCTGCAAATTCAGCTTGATGCAGAATTTCATTAATACAACAGATATCTGGGTGTGAAGGCAAAGTACTGTTAAACATACAGTTTTCTATGTTAATCATTGCTTTGTTTATTAGATCATCTGACTTTCTAGAAGCAATAACAGTATTCTCAAGCCCATTACTGGGATTTTGTTCACTGCTTAAATCCTTAGACAATGTATCATATATCTCCTCCAACTTAGAAAAAGCATGTTGATTCATTTTCAGTAGCATTTCTTTGTTCTTCTTTCCTGAGTATTTCCTACTGAAACATTGTCTCTCTTCTTTCCAAACAAGACTTTTTGCAGCATCAAAAAAGATATGTTCCAGACCATAAAGAGATATTTTAATATTTATTGCCTCATTGCTCTTGATAAAATTAACTTTTGAGGTGATCATTTCTATGATAATCCACAGATGGTCTTGTTTTCCTGGATATGAATCGACTTTAGGAGAGTCTCCATACACACTGATCAGGTCTAAAGCACTTTTTCTTAAGATTTCTAGGTCTCCTAAACTATCTCCAAAGTTAACTCCACAGGTAAATGGAACAGAAAGAGAAAAGTCAAAGCAATCAGAACATTGCTTCATTATTGCTTCACACTCATTAATCTGTCGTTTGTATTTTAAGAATTTGTAGTATGAATTGTTTTCCCTTTTGGTTTCTTCAAACAATTCAATTAATTGATCATGATAGTTTCGAAACTCACAGAAAGCATTGTATTTCAACCTTCCTTGAAAAGCAGGATAGAAATTGGATTGTTGTTGAAATCCACGTGGCCTGCCAAGCAGCTCACCATACAATGTCTCATCATACCAAAGCAAGCTTCGGAACGTTGGGTCACCTCCTAAGAGCCTTTTTTTGTTTTCAATGAATTGAATAGTTTCCATCATCATTTGGAGTTCCACCAAGGAGTCAACAGCACATGGTTTTAATTTGTGTTTGCAATTATTCCACAGGTTTTGTTCTACCAACAGTTCTCTTGAAATCAAAATTTGTTCAAGTGAACATTCTTGCTTTCTTTCAAAAGCTTCAACAAATAAAGGGAGAATATTTCGACAAACCTTAGTTTCTTCTTGTAGAATCTGCAATGATGATGCTTCATCTGCCCTCCTCAAAATTTGAGCCAGCCTACTAGCTATGAGAGACGAAGGATTAGCTGAGCAATGTTTTTCTTTTAATTCATTCATGTATGATGTAGGCTGCTTCTGAGTAGTTGTGACTTTGGAGATTTCAGAGTGGGCATGTAAAATAGGCACACGATTCATTCCTACAATGCCTGGTCTAGAATTACAGGCTATTTCTGAATGTAATGTACAGTCAGACTGAGAGTCTTTACTAACTTTAAATCGCCCCTCTTTTTCTCTTTTGTTAAATTTATTAGAAACTGTGTTATTCAAAGAGACTACCTCAGTAGTATTCTTAGTATTTAGATGAGAATCGATCAAACTATTTTTAACTGTTTTCTCACTTAAGTAGGAGTCTTCTAAGAACTTTTCACTTTTGTTGTCAGTCTTAATAGCTGATCCTTCAGACGTGTTTTCGTGATTCGAATCTTTTGCTTTTTCTGCTTGTTTAACTTCCCACATTTTTCTGTCCTGAATGTCTTTCTTTGCTATCCATTTTTTTGAAGAACTCTTTATATTATCTTTTAATAGCAAAGAACTATCATTGGTAAATAGTGTCATTGTATTTTTCCCATAACTTATACTTTCTTCAGTTACTGATGTAAGACCCAACTCGGAATTCTCAGTAACATTTATTTCATTCCCGTCAGTGTGAAAGCAGTTACTTGAAGAGCACTGTTCTGTCTGTAGAAGCTCCTTTGCACCACATCCTTGCTGACAGTGTGATACACTGGTGGATGCTACAAAAGAATTTACAGCAGTAATTCTATGTTTATCCAAGTAAGATTGTGAAGATTTTCCCTCACTATCTGTCACTGGAACAGGTGATAACAATTGAGGAATACTGTTACACTTCTTGCTTGTTATCAGGTTTAGATTTAATGGGTCCATAAGGAAATTTCCTGTAACATCTAGTTTAGAGCTCTCATTACAAATTGTCCCTTTTTCTGTAGGAAAATTTACTTCCAGATTTCTTTTATAACCACATAAAGTAGAGTTATCTGGTTTGTAGATATCAACATTTAAAAAGTGCTTCACATTTGATTCTAAAATAGAAATAACTATGTCAGTTTTCACCTTTGTGTGAGCTATACAAGTTGCATCATAATTTTTGTCTGTACTAAAACTTACATTTTCTTTTATGCAACTTGAAGTTACTGAATTACTTTTATTTATTACTTCATTAGCCTCAGAATTCTTTTCTTCTGTTGCATCCCTAATATTATTATGTGCTGAAGGGTTCTCTAGCTTTTCATATTTACCGATGTTAGATAAGAACTTTATGTCTATTTGATTTTCTTCTTTAGTTAGTTTCTGATCTGGGTGGACCGGGGAAAACAGATACTCACTTTTTTCACAAAAGGGCTGAAGTTCTGATGATCTTGGATTTTTCACACTGCAATTGTTATAAGCTGGCTGACTAGTACTCTGGGATGTGGAGCAGAGAGGTACTTGTGTGTCAAGATACTCTTGATCACAAAATTCTCTCAGGTGAATAGCGGTATGACTTCTGGAGACACCACTGGCCATGTTTTTCTTAGAAAAGCACTTGGTGATTCTCTTTCCATTTGTTTTATAAGACTCATACTTTGATACATGAGTTAATGATTTATCAACTTCAAACTCCAAAGCTCTTCTCTCTCCTGCTTTGTTGTATTTTCTTTTTGACAAAAAGTGCTTAGTGGAATAATATCTTCTTTCAGAGACAGAACTGTAACCTTGAAGGTCACAACTTTCCCAGAAATTATTGCATATTATTGCGTATGATTTTGGTAATGGGCCCTTTCTTATTCCTCCCACTTTAGCTACAAGCTGCAAAGATGCATGAACTCTTCTATGAGCTTTTTTTAAGTGAAGAGCAGCTCTGTCAAGTCTTCTGGAAATACGTTTGCTTTTGCATAAAAATGCTTCACTATTTAGAATATCCAGGACACTCCTAATGTATTTTTCTGACTTTGAAAAGGTTTTAATTCGTCCTTGGGATAATAAAGAAAAACATTCAGATGAGTCTTGACTGGTTAGCCCCTTTTTCTTTCCATAAATCTCATGGTGTCTTAAATCTTTATGTGGTATGTTCTGGTCCCTAAAAGGTGATTGTGACTTTCTTTTGCTAATTCTTGATTCTGTGTCCTTTTTACTTCTAGTATCATTACTATCAGTTTGTGACTGTGTCAAGGAACACCCTTCATTATTTATTGTTGTGACATTAGAAGGCTTAGTAAGCAAAGGTCCACTGTTTTGTTTTTCAGACATGTGATTCACATGTGTATTATGACTCAAGTAAAACGACAGCGGGATTTCAGATTTACTCACTAGACCTGATTCTTGCCTTATATTACCAAATTCATCTTCACATGGATAATGTGAATTTTCACCAGAACACTGGGAATCAATTTCAAATCCTGGAACTTTCCCCTCATTTACTTCTGGTCTTGAGGCATCAGTTTCATATTTGTGAAAATTATCTTTCAATGCAGGGGATTCAACAGTGGGACTGAATCCTGGCATAAGTATATTAGTAATTCTAACTTGTAGATCTGGAAGTAAAATTGGATTGAAGATCTGTGCTTTGTTTTTTTGTGTAGAGGCATAAAAACAATTACCTTCCCCAGAGTAATGCTGATCACTATTCTCCCTTCTTGTGGGGTTTTTCAAAACTTCTGTCTGCCCATAACTGCTTCCTAATAGACCTTCCCAATCGATACGAGACTTCAGAGCTTCATATGAAGCATCAGATTCTTCATTGACCACATTCCTATGGCTACGCATATTTTGCTGAAAGAGAAAAACTTCATCACACTGTTCTGATCCTACTTGGATCTCATTTTCCAATCCTAAACTTTGAATAACTGAGTTGTCACTGACTGGCTGATGAAATGAGGTACGTAGTTTATTTTTATCCACATCAACTTCACTATCAGAAACCTCACGTTTTACTGAAAAACTCAAATCTGGGCCCTCAGAAGACCAGGTTTCTTTAAACCGGAATCTTTGATGGGCTTCCGGATTTGTGCCCCCTGCAGGCACCGGAGTACCAGCTCTCGGTACTGCTGCCTTGGAGACAACCAGCGCTGAAGAGCCTGCAATCTCAGCACATGCTCTGGAAACCGAAGGCTCTACACTTCTTCTAGTATTTTGAGTATCTTTTTGTTTTACAGCAGTGACAGTATCTTCATTTTCTGGTAATGCAGTTGCTGTTGATACATATTTTTTTCCCCAAGTCAAATTAAATGTAGTACAAAATTCTTTGGAACTCAGAATTTCTACACTATTGTAATTTTTATTCTCCATCTTTTCATCTATAGTGGTGAAATTTTTGTCTGTGTGAGAAACCTGCTGCTCTTCATATATATTTTCTGTGTTATTTTCTGTACATGAAGCAATGTCTTCCTTTTTAGCCTCATTTTGGTTTTCTTTACCATTATCTCTTTGTCCCTTAAAATCAATATTCAGGTGTATATCACTGTTCAACTGTGCGTTATAAAACAGAGTATGATCTTGATCTGTATCATAAATGTGAGGCATTCCTTGGCTGTCTCTTAGAACGTTCTTTAATGTCGCTGGATCATTTTCATTTTTCCTGTGTACACAGGTCTGTTCTCCGGCTATGCTGCAATATGAATTGTTGTAAGCAGTTTGAATGTCATGGGATGAAATAACTGTTTCAACTGGTAGTTCTTTGGCCTGTGGAGCATCTTTTATTTCCTGTAAGGCATCAGTCATAATGTCAACACTGTTCTGATCTGGTTTTCCCAATTTCAGTTCTATCAGTTTTTGAGAAATGGCAAAACTTGTATTCATGTTATCTTTATACTCCAAAGAGATCTGAGGATTTTGTGAAAGGCTTGCTGCCTCTCTTGGAGTAAGTTTATTTTGCAATTTCAGTGCTTGATGATCCATCCCATACTTATCTTTTGCGGTAGATGGGGAAGATTTTGGTACTTCCAATTCCTCCATAATTAATTTTTTATTACAAATTTTTCCAAAAGAATCAAGCCTCTCATCCTCTTTGTATTCTTGGTGCAAGGAAATGTAATTATCTACTGGACTGATTTTTGTTTCTTTAGTAAAATGATTATCAATTTCTTTCCACAAATTTTGCTTTTCCCTGTGTTTGGGATTGTCTTCTGGGCCAGTGAAGTTTCTCATACTTCCAATATTTTGAATGTACTCACGTATGCCTTCTTTCCTTTGAAGTGGAACTGCAGACATTTGGTGACCAGAATGATAAACAGTTTTTAGATTAGAAGACTGTGAGTTATGAGAGATGTGATTATCATACCCTTGGGTACAAGTATTCACTGATTCGTAAGAGTTATGTGGCTCACTGTTTTGTTCAGCTGAAAGTGGGGTGTTGCTTCTCTGTTGGAATCTCTGGGCTTTTTCCTCACTCTGTTTTTGGTTCTCAATCTCTGACACAACATTTGACAAACACACTGGGCAGGAAAATTTGTCTTGGTCTGCACACTGCCCTGTCGTGGTAATTTTATTGGGAGTTATATAATCACAGTTCTTAGAGTCTATGTGGCTAGCCTGAGATTGTGAATTATCAAAAGAAACTTTGAAGCAATGCGTATCAAAACAATCAGTAAGAATAGTATGATCGCCTAGTTTGACTTCAGATGAGGAGGCTGAATTAGCTGGCATAGATGACAGGTCTCTTTCTGAATTAACATAATTTAAACTCTTCTTAAGTGGCAAAATCTCACTTAAACCTGTATTATTATTACGCTTTTCCATGCTTTCTTCTCTCCTCATCAGTCGTGGGTCTTTGATGAGTTTTGAAGTAATAACTGTGCTTAAGCCAATATTATTATTGAGGGGAAGTGAAGAAGAAAAACCACTTAAAACATTTTTAATATTTGCCATGTTTAACAAGATGTCACCATTAACACTTTCTCTGGTATCCCTGGGAATAGATGAAAGACCCGAAACATATGCAGGTGCTTGAGAAGTGTCTCTACATTCTGCTAAATTGGGCTTCATCTGTCCACTGTATGTTTCAAATACAGAAATGTTTCCATTTTGCTCATTTACAAAGGAATTAGAAATATTTGAGTTGGAAGGATTTATCTCTGAATTTAGCACATTGCATGAACAGTTTTCCTGAAGAAAGGGATTTACAGGTTTCCTGAAATGCTCATAGATGATAGTAGCATCTTTTCCTTTTCCAATTCTTTTGGCCACTGTACAGTTATCCAGAGAGCATGTTCTTCCTGTGGAAATAATAGGAAAATAAGGAAAAATAGGAAGGAAATGTATTTTTACAGACAACTCCATTTATACAAATATACTATATCATGAGTGATTTTAACAGAAAGTTCATCAACTTAATGATGACTGAAATATGTTCTCAGGAGAATAAGATACGAGAAAAGAGGATGAGTAACAAACCAATAAAGTATAAATGATGTAGCATGAAATTCTGTCCTAGAAACTTTACTAAAACAAGTATTGCCATAAAAAAATTTGAATGTTGACAAATACTCTGAAATAAAAAAAGAGGAATGAAAGCACACTGCTCATGGGATTTCTTTAATTTCCTCTGTTCAGATATTTAGTAGTAGAATATACATATTAACAGGAAAAACCATCTCCCTCTATCTACCATTACCTTGCTTCTTTTCCCTCTACCACAGGGGAACAAAATGGAAAGGAAAGGGGAATGAGGAGGAGAAGCAAGGGAGAAAAGTTCCAAAAGGTTCCACAAAAAAAAAAAAAAAACCCTTCCCAAGTGCAAAAATCTCTACCCTTGTTACACAGTGAAATAAGTATTCCTGCAAATAATATGTGTAACTAAAAACCAGGAAAATAAAAGCAAGCTTCCTTTTATAATTCATAGAATTTATTCCTAAAATTTCATAAAGAACTACATGTAATAACAAAATAACTTACAGAAAGGTATGTTCAACAAGTAAATGTTCACAAAGTATTCATGGCTAAGTAAGAACCATAAAAATACCTTTATCAGAACAAATTAATGATGAGAAATGGCTTGTGAGATTTATGATATATATGAAGTTATAATCCTATCACTGGGAAGTACCATGAGGTTCATTATCACAATGTATTAAAAGATAGCTTTGTTGAAGATTTCTAAATTCTATAGCCATTGTAATTATACTTTTTAATTATAGTAAAGTATAGTGGAAATATGACCATAAATAGAGATATAGTTCTTAAGAGTAGGAGCAGTAGTGGATAGAAAAAAAGGAAAGGTGGGCCCTATATCTCCTTATATGAAAATAAAATTCATTGTAGAAAGAAAACCCCATAAAGTATTAGAAGAAAACATGGGAGAATAGTCCTACAATTTTGAGGTTAGAAAGTACTTTTTAAGCATGACTGGAAACCAGAAAATGAAAAATTTTTAAATTATGTCAATTACATATAAATTAAATATTTTATTTGGTCAAAATGCACAATAAACAAAACTTAGGATAAATTAGTATAAAATTATATTCTGAATGAGACAAGCATAGTACATAATTACACATATACTAGAATATATAAAGAGTATACACACTTCTTCAAAAGATCAATTATAGACAAAGCAATAGAAAAGTGGGCAAAGCACATGAACAAGATTAAATAGACATTGACAACAAATACAAAAAGACATCCAACCCCACTAAATAAACAGTAAATTTTTCAGATTAGCAAATATTTTGAGGGATAAGTAATACTCTGAAGGTATAAGCACTCTTTCATATACTGTTCATGGGAGTATAAACTGGTACTAATTTCCTGGAAAATAAATTCTAATATTCATCAATATGCAATGTATAATTATCTATATACAGCAAATCCACTTTTACACATTTACTATTCTGATACACTTGCACAAAATCCCAAGACATATGTACAAGAATTTTCAGTACAAAAATCCAAAGCAGCTGAGATCTAGAATCCTATCTATCTATATGAGATTGGTTAAGTAAATATGGCATGTGAATAATTGTAAAAGTACTATGTGTGGGTTGGGCTGGGGGTCCTGAGATCTCAGCACAGGGGGCAGCCAAACAGGCACAGGTTGGTGGTCCTGGGGTGCTCCACAGCGGGGCCAACCTTGGCAGGAAGGCTAGATGTGAATCAGGCACAGACAGGATTTCTCACTATTAACAACATAAAAATGAAATAGAGAAAATAACTCTACTCAAAACAAAGTAAAAAAAATACAATACTTGGGAATGAAAGTAAAAAAAGAAGTGTAAAACTTACACCCTGAAAACTTCACTTTGAAACCCACCAATCTGTCTATAATAAAAGTCAGATAATAACAAGTGTTAGCAAGGAAGTGGAGAAATCCTAACCCTCATACGCTGCTGGCGTGAACGTAAAGAACACAGCCACTCTGGTAAATAGTCTGGCAGTGCTTCAAACAGTTAACAGAGTACTACCATATGACTCAACAATTCCCTCCTAGCTATTACCCAAGACAAATGAAACACGTCTACACCAAAACTTGTACAACAATGCTCATATAAGAATTACTCATAATTGCTGAAAGGTGGAAACAATACAAATATCCATCAACTGATGAGTGGAAAAATATCACATGGTGTACTTATACAACATATTATTGTTCTATATAAAGGAATGAAGTACTTGACACATACTACATGAAAAAACCTTCAAAACACTGTTAAGTGCAAGTCACCAGTAATGAAAAGCCACATATTTATGACTTTGCTTACAAAAAATGCCCAGGGTAAGAAAATAGAGAGAGCCAGAAAGCAGATTAGTGCTTGCTTAGGTGTAGGGAGTATCAGGAGAAAGGGTTAAGATAGGTTTTAAAGGGTACAGTTTCTTTTTGAGCTGATAATGTAATGTTATCACACTCACTAGGCTAGCAGAAACAAACGTTTTTTTATAAGTATATGAGTTGACAAGGATGTAATTATGTAACCTGATGCAACCATTCTTGAAAACTGTTTGACATCCTCTTAGGATTAAGCTTCACATTCCTGATGTAGACAAATACTCTATAGAAAAACTCTTGTACATATGTAAATTACATATACACTGAGACAACACTTACATGAATGTTCAAAATAGCAATGTTTGGGGTATGAAGAAAACTGAAAAGTGTCCAAATATCCCCAAAGAAATCATGTATGGTCACAACTGGAATAATGTGTGTGTGTGTATATACATATATATGAATAAAAATGAAGAAACTTAGTTATACATACCAACATGGAAGCATCGCGTGAACATAATACTAAGCAAAAAGAAGTCACAAATATATCTGCAGTATAATTCTAGATATATAAAATTGAAAATAGGTAAATACAACTATTTTGCTTAGAGACTCATACTGTATTAGAAAACAATATTCAGAAGTTCTAAGACCAGCACAAATGTTACTGAAGTAGAATTATATGTATCTTACCAGCCCTCCTAGGAAATCCTGTTGAGGGGAATTTCAAAGATGCCATAAAGTGTCCATTATCTACCTTTTGAGTAACAAATTTTACTGTTACTACTGCATATGGAAGACATTGCCTAGGTTTATCTACTGGCTTTGATAAATCATTGTATTCATAGAAGTATACCTGAAAGATAAAAAAGAATAAAGAACACTTTTATACTGATTAAGTTTAGTAGAGTATGCTTGAATAAGATATTTTTTAAAACTATATAACTACATGATGTTATTTATTCATCTGCTTCCATATACCCTTCTTCCTCCCTGCCCCTTTCAACCCTAGTTTTGTGAAGATGTATGAAAATTCTTTTTCCCAACACAAAGTTCTTCCTTAGTAGGCTACCAATGCTGGCAGAAGCAGATACAATCTGTTTTTAAACAAAAAAAGTATTTTTCCATTAAAAGTTAAATGGTTTGCATATGGTGTGAACCACTAACCTGTATTTCATTTGGTAGGAAATGTTAATTGGGAAAATAACAATAGCTCAAAACATTTTACATGTGAGAGCATATATATACTTCTAGAAGATTTATATTCATTTAATCATATGATTATATATAACATATTATATATAATTTAGTCCTCTGTAGATTAAAGAGCTATAGGTGTCTTAGCAACTTATGATAGAAAATTACTGTTTCACATATAATGACTAATGTATAAGCTTTTTTGCCTTTTGCAAAGTACAAAAGATCAGTAACATTATTTTAAAATAGCCTTTAAAAAAAAAGTTGGCATGTTTTGTAAGTTAGGATTTCATCTATGGGACATCTAAATAAAAGCAGCCACTGTATTTTGAACATAGTTAAATTTAAATTTGGAAATGTCTTTATTAACATTCCCAGATCACACATACTAAAACAGCTTTCACTATTTAAGGTCATAAGATACTGAATGAATTAAGAGATTTTCATATAATATTTTGGGAAGCTGTTTTAAACCTTGCATCATGTGAATACATGAGAAGCACGTCCCTTTCAAGTAGTTATATGAACCAAAAACATAACATACTGCTGAGTTGTAGGCTTGTAGCTCAATGGTGTCTTTCAGAGAAGGTGTATTTCTCGACATATGGCAATCAAAGTTAGGAAAAGGATCCAAAGAAACTTTGTTTTTATCCACCGAAGGCTGAATTTTTTTCACTTTTCCAAAGAGAACCTATTAAAAAAGAACCCATAAAAATACACCCAAAGAGTTTAAACTCTCATACTAGAACAGAAAAGCAGAAAAGTTAGGCTAACATTTTTTAACGAAATTAGTATGAACAGAGATAATTCATGTCCCAGATGAATGGGATGATTTATTGTAATTATGTCAATTTGCCCCTAAATTAATCTCCAGGACTATAGTAATTTCAATAAAAAATTCAGAAAGTCTATTAGTAGAAATGAGTTTTGCTTTGAACAATTATCTGGAAAACTAAACAAGAATAGCCTAGAAAACTTAAAAATATTTTTGAAAAAAATTTTGGGTCAAAGAGAGAATGATGAAACAGGAGAGGTGATTTGGACTTTCAGATTATTAAATGCTTTTTAAAAAGATGGTATTATCACAAGAAAAGGCAGAGAACATAAAAAAAAAACTAAACAAAGTAAGTCCAGGTAGCTATTGAAATATAGTACAATACTAAATCCCATTTGAAAAAAGTGAAGCAAAAACAGATTATTCAATAAATGGTGTTCAACTGAAAAATATTAAATTACTTTCTTAATTTATGTACCAAATACCGAACAAGTTAAATATTTAAGTAATACACACATTACAGAAAAAAAGAACTATATATCTAATTTCAAAGTGAGAATTCTTTTCTGAACATGTGCAAAGAAACCATGAACCAAAAAACAAACATTTCACTGTAGAATATTCTAAAATTTCTGTACATCAAAAGCAAATAAGTGCAAAATTTTTGAGATGAACATAATTAAATGATAAAAAGCAGAATAATGTGCAGTTAATATGAAAATAAGTACACATTTTAAGTTAGCAATTCTATTAAAGTTATTTTTAAATAGTACATTCATTCATAATTAGAAACAGTACTAAATGCAATGATGTGGCATTTGGATAATGGAAGAAAAACACATTAGTGGAAAAACTGGTAAAAGCCAAATATAAAGTCTTCCTTAGTAGGACTGTAGCAATGTTAGTTTCTTTCCATTTTATTATTTATTATTTTTTATTGAGATATATAATTGACATATACAATGTGTCTTAGTTTAAACAAATGTGCCATAGTTATGTGAAATATTAACACTAGGGAAGCTGGGTGGATTGTATACAAATAGTTTCTGTACTATATGTAATCTGTAAATTTAAATTAACTCCAAAATAAGGTTTATTTTAAAAGAAGAAAACATTAAGTGATAAAACATTATACACAGAAGAGCCTAGCTCTCAAGATACGCTTTAATAAACTCATAATGCTTACAAACCAACTGAAAAAAAGAGAAAAACACAAGTGACAAAGAACATGAATAGGTAATTCACTAAATATTAATAAATATATGCAGAATGTTTAAACTCAGCAATAACTATGAAAAAACTGAATAAACAATGAGAAACTATCACTACTAGACTGGCAAATTTTTTTTTAAGTGTAATATACAGCATACCTTGGAGATACTGCATGTTCTGTTCCAGACAACCACAATAAAGCAAGGCAAATGAATTTTTTGGTTTCCCAGTGCATATAAAAGTTATGTTTATACTATAAAATAGTCTATTAAGTGCCCAATAGCATTATGTCTAAAAAAACCAGGTACTACCTTAATTAAAAAATATTTTATTGCTAAAAATTGCTAATGATCACCTAAGCTTCCAGTGAGTTGTAATCACTGATCACAGATCACCCTAAAAACTGTAACAAGCCTGAAGTTGAAATGTTGTGAGAATTACCAAAATGTGACAGAAATGCAGTGAGCAAATGCTGTGGGAAAAATGGCACCAACAGACTTGCTTGATGCAGGGTTGTGTCAAACCTACAATTTGAAAAAAACGTAGGATCTAAGAAGTGCAACGAAAGGAAGGTATGCCCATACAGAGTTAGTGAGGTGTGAGATAACAGACATTCCCACACACTGTGGATAGGAACTGTCAATAGTACAACCCTTCTCAGGACAACTGGCATTACGTATCAAAGCTGTAAAAGTGTATGTACATACAGCTTTGACTCTTAATTTGATACAGAATTAACCAATTAATTATTAGCAAATGATCACAGGTGTCTGAAGAAGTGTACCTAAAAAAACTACAAAGTAGCATTTAAAAGTACAAAAGCAAAAAATCAAACAACTTACACTGCAAATATAAAAAATGTGCTATGCAAATTATGGTAGAGCTGTGTATACTGTAAGATACACATTCAGAAAGGATATTACAGAAGAATATTTAGTAGCACGGAAAATGTTTATTTTATAAATCAATGAAAAAAGCAAGTTGTATATATAAAGAACATTTTAATTACAACTATATGTGCATAACTGCATACATGAACAGAAACTAAGTACAGATATACAACAAAAGTAACTGGTTACAAATGGGCTTTTTGGAGCTTCTTAGTATTATGGCTTATGAATTTGATAATATTTGAGTTCTAAAAATATAAGGAATGATACCAGATGAACCACTGGTTTTATGTGGATGTACATACATCCTAAGTTGCACAACTGAGGTTCCTGGCTACCTACTGTGATTTCAGTAGTACTAAAAAAGCTGCAATTAACCAAAAAGTGTATCTTAACCAATGTGCCTGTTGATGCTTAAAATTTGACTGTAAGCCTTATTTTTTTCAATTTTGAGTTATTTTAGACTTTTAGAAAAGTTGCAAAAAAGTTCAGAAATCCCATATATCTGTTTTGCTCAATGTTAGCATCATCTTACTTAAAAGCATGGCAAAAGTATCAAAACTAAGAAATAAACATTGCATAATACTATTAACTAAAAGAGAGTTTAGTAACTTTAGCTTAAGTCAGAATTATATAACTAATGTTTTGAATCTTCTAACACTCTGGTATTAATTGTGGCCTGAAGGAAAGAAAGAAGAGTCAATCAAGACAAAAAAAGTACACACTGAAAGACAAAGATGGATAAAGGGTGCCTTTGCTTACCTGGGAGTTTTGTCTATGCTGCACACCCAACTAATCAGAAATAGGGGAAAATTTCAAATAATGATGATGACAGTAATAAAATACATTTATTTTATCTCATGCAACTTAAAAACACTAATAATTCATATTGAAAGGAAAATATGTTCAGGTCAATTTAAAGCAAACTGAATATAATATTTAATATTTGTTTTATGCTACCTACCTTAAAAATTATAATACTTTCTACAATAGTGCTTCTACTATGAGCATAATTCAAAGCAACATCAACATGTCTAAATATGTAAATTCCAAGTAGAGGATTTCCTAATATCTTCAGTGTAGATGCTTTGGTACTTATCCCATTCTGATATATCTCAGCCACATCACTCTGAGGGAGTGCTAAAAAGCAGAAATGTTCTTCAAGTTCTCTGCCATGTCTTCCACTCTCACGCATCTCTGACCTAAAGCCAAACAAACAGCAAGTAATGAGAATATCAACAAATTTTAAAGATAAATATTTCAGCCTACTACAGTTAGAAAGCAAGACGATTATTAGAAACATTCAAAGATGTTACTATCCTAGGATAACAGGATGAAAATTGCGTAAGCAACCAATTCAAGAAACAGATAACCACTTATCCTGGATTATGGACTACATTCTACACAGGCCAGTGATAGTAAGAGCCCATTGTTTCCTGAATGCTGCTAATATACCCAGTGCTGTTAAGACTTAACCTTAACAGCTTAGAGAAACAAGACAGAATTTGATTACAGACTACAATTATTCTAGTAGTAAGGAAATTATGAATTATCCTCAGAAAACATAATCTGAATTACAGATAGTCTTGAAATTTTGACCACATTCCAGAACAAGAACCACTGAAACATATAACATATATATCCCGGACAGATTACAGAAGGAATTCTGCATGGCTTGCTCAGGAAATAGTTGCAGCAACTGCCACTATAGATGACACAACAGAGGCCCAATCATTTGAACAAAAGTACAATTTGAAATCATCAGCATGGAGAACCAACAGTATCTAGAAGGTAATGTGTATACCACAACAGGAAAATTTTTCCTGAAATTCACATGCTTCCAATATCTGTTATTACCTGGAACACCACTTAGAGAATTTGTATAAAGTACACTATGCACAGTAGCATAATAGTATTTATTTTATTTGCAAGAATAATTCACTGTTAATACTAGACAGGGCCACAAACACGTGACAACAGTTGCAAATAAGACCAACTGATTATGATTACATCATGACTACTCGTTTCTCAGTTCCCAGAAATGTCAGCCTTAACTACCAATTCCACATGTCATCATTTCTGCTCTTGCTTTCAACTTGATATTAGTAGATTCTAAGATCTCTGTGTTGATGGATAATGTTTAATTCTCACAGAAGAGTCATAATAATACTTTTTTGCTTTTTTCCTAATTTCTCAATGGGTTTCTCTTAGTACCTGAAAACATTTTTAATTTTCTGAGCAATGGCTGGAAGGAATTCCCACATGGAAATACTGACAACAATAGCACAAAAGATGGGAGCAAATCAAAGTATATTGTTGTAGATTTTTAAACTACACATGAATATAACATTGTGCAAAGGTACACTGTGATAAATTCAACATGTATAATGTAAACCCCAGGGATCAGGGTTTCTCAACAGTGGCATCAATAACATTTTGGACCAAATAATTTTTTATGTTACCTGTTCATTTTACTGGCTAAAGCTTATATCCTCCTCAGGGATTAAGTAGATTGAAAAAGTAACTTAAAAATCTGATCAAAGGCTCCAAAAACTTTCATATGTAAATTAGAGTAAAAAATATTCCCTAGAGGTTTGTATTGGTGATAATACTGACAAATACCTTGCAGTATACAATATATGTTTTCAAAATTACATTTGAAAAAAAAGTAGGGCTAAATATGATTTAGATAAAAGGCAGCAATAAAAAATTAGCCTTAAGAACAATTTTTACATCTAAAAAGTTTTGTAAAAGATTTTTTCAAAGTTATTCAGACACCAGGATCTACATCACCTTGTTGACTGACAGAAGCTGTCTCGAGACTTCCATTTCAGAGAAGACAGGTAAACTGATTCTAAATAGTCTGTTTATAGTAATGTAATCAGGTAAGAATATGAAGGACACACAATGTCCTCTATTACCAAGAGACATCAATACCCATCAGATTCTAGGCTAACAGGACATTTATATTATCTTAAATATAAAAAATACATGAGTTGTTAAGAATAATTTTCCAGAATTGTTTTCTTATGTTTTTATGCACCAATACTAATGAGAAATAAATTTCACAATTTGTCAGCCCGTGAATTTTTAAACAGACCTTATTCTCTGGTGTGGAAAGTTCAAAATGAGCCCAGTACTCAAGTGATAAATTGGTAGATATGCTCTAGGTTGTGGGTTAGTAGTTATTTTTTTTCACTGCACTTTTATTAAACATTAAGTATATGTAAAAGATTTAAGAAAACTTACTGATACAGAAGTTATATATAAGTTAACATTAACCAACTATAACAGAGTACAACAAGACATAAGTACCTCAAATGGAATGTCTAATGTCATAGTTTATAACATTATACAGAATAGGATCCAAGATAACTTGTATGAAGTAGGTAATCAATAATTTTTGTTAAGTAAATGAAACACTGTGCACTTACACACCACCAGCTAAATGCCTGTTACCAGCCTAAATTGCATCATGCACAGGAAAGAGCCTGCAGCCACGTTAGAGCACAATGATAGCCAAGTCCCCCACAGTTGATGTGGGACCAGACCCAGCCCTGTCTTCTGTCACTGGCCTGCCCCACTAGGTTCACCTGCAGCAGGTCCCTACAGCTACACACCTGTACATCCCTGGCCCAACCTCCATCACTGGCCTCTACTGCCATGTGTCCATGGCAAGATATGGCATGCAACAGGCAGGACCCCCACAGCTGACAATGTATCTGCTATTGGCTGGCCCTCACCCCCACTGCTACATGTGGATTTGCAACCAGCCCCTGCCACAGCACAGGCACCTGAAACAGGCCCTGCAGCCGGTTGTGTGCACGTGACAGGCTTGGGCCACTACTGCTGCTTGCCCTGGTTCCTAGCTGATGGACTTGGAGGAGCTGCTGACCCATCAGCCCCTGCAGCCACTGTGGATGCCCAGCAACACTCACCAAAGACCACACAACTGTCAATGCTTTGCAAGCCACAGTGTGACCCAGTGAGCCACCACACTGCACTCTGTGGAGCTGGAGCCACCACACCTGCACTTGGAGCCCTGCACCATCAGGTCGCACACTGGATCCCGTGTGCTCACACCTGCAGCAGGAGGTCTACCCTTACCAAATTCAGTCCATGAAGTTTGGAAGAGGTGACCACTTCTTCAGATTCACATATACCTAGGCAAGGTTATGAGGCTTTTGAAGAATCAGGGAAACACGACTCCACCAAAGGGATACAGTAAACTTCCAACAAACTGGACTCAAATGAAGACAAAGGATTTGCCTTACTAAGAATTCAAATGGTTCTACATATTCAACATAGAATGGGGAAGCCCTAGCCAGAGGAGTTAGGCAAGAAAGAGGAATAAAAGGATTCCAAATTAAAAAGGAAGAAGTAAAACTCACTATTTGAAGATTACTTGATATTATATAAAGAAAACCCTGAAGGCTCCATAACAGTTAGAACTAATAAATGAATTCAGTAAAGTTCCATGATACAAAATCAATATACAGAAATCTGCTGTATTTCCATACACTAATAACAAACTAGCAAAAAGAGAAAATAAGATAAAAACTTCATTTATAATTGCATCAAAAAGAATCAAATACCTAAAAATGCATACAATCACGGAGGAGAAAGACTTATACACTGATATAAAACACCGATGAAAGAAAATGAAGATGACACAAATACATGGAAGGATATTTTTTGCTCTTGGATTGGAAGAATATTGTTAAAATGTCTGTATTACCCAAAGCACTCTACAGATGAAGTGTAATCCCCTACCAAAATTTCAATGGCATTATTCCCAAAACCTAAAATTTGCAAGGAACCACAAAAGACCACAAACAGCCACGGTAATTTTGAGAAAGAACAAAGCTGGAAGGCCCAATACTCCCTGATTTCACACTAAGTTACAGAGCTATAATAATAAAAACATGGTATTGGAATAAAAACAGACACACAGATGAATGGAACAGAATAGAGAATCCAGAAATAAACCCATGCATATATGGTCATTTAATTTATGACAAAGGAGTCAAGAATACACAATAGGGAAAGAAGAGACTCTTTGATAAACGGTGTTGGGAAAACAGGACAGCTATATGCAAAAGAATGAAACTGGACCACTATCTTCTACCATAGACAAAAATAAACTCAAAATGAATTGAAGACTTGAATGTAAAACATGAAACCATAAAGCTCCTAGAAGAAAACACTGGCAGTAAGCTTCCTGACATCAGTCCTGGCATTAATTTTTTTGGATTTGACACCAAAAGCACAGGGAACAAAAGTAAAAATAAACAAATGGGACTACATCAAATTAAAAAGCTTTTACGGAGTGAAAGAAACCATCAACAAAATGAAAAAGCAACCTACTGAATGGGAGAAAATATTTGCAAACCATACATCTGGTAAGTGGATAAAATATAAAATATATAAAGAACTCACACAACCCAATAGCAAAAAAACCCAAATGATCCAACTAAAAAATGGTCAGGGGACTTTAGTGAATAGTTTTCCAAAGAAGACACATCTGTTAGATGGCTAACAGGGATATGAAAAGTTCCTCAACATCCCTAATTCTATAGCAAAAACCAAACCAAAACCACAATGAGATACCACTTCACACCTGTTAGAAGAGCTGTTAACAAAAAGATAAGAAAAAAAAATACTGGAGAGGATATGGAGCAAAGGGAACCCTTGTTGCACTGTTGGCAGGAATGTAAATTGGTGCAATACTATGGAAAACAGTATGCAGGTTCCTCAAAAATTAAAAACAGAACTAACATATGATCCAGTAATTCCACTTCTGGATATTTATCCAAAGAATATGAAAATACTAACTCAAAAAGATATCTGCATCCCTATGTTCATGGCAGCATTCCTTATAACAGTCAAGATAAGGAAATAATCTAAGTGTCCATCAACAGAAAAATGGATAAACAAAATGTGATACAGTTGACTCTTGAACAATACAGGGGTTAGGGGAGCTGACCACCCCCCACAGTAAAACACATGGCATATAACTTCTGTTTTCCCCAAAGCTTAACTACTAATAGCCTAATGCTGACTTGAATCCTTACATATAACCTAAAAAGTCAATTAACACATATTTTCACACATATTATACTGTTTTTAAAATAAACTAGAGAAAAGAAAGTGTTTAAAAAAATTGTCATGTGCCTCCAAATATTTTTCCGACATCCGATCTTTTCTAAAGATCTGGATGTCGGCATCTTTGGGAGGAGGGATTGAAAAAAATCTGGCTATCAGTGGACCCATGCAGTTCAAATCCTTGTTGTTCAAGAGTCAACTGTGTATTTATACAATGGAATATTATTCAGACATGAAAAAGGATATCCTTCCATTTGTGACAACATAGATGGATAGTAAGGGCACTATGCTAAGTGAAATGAGTCAGAGAAAGACAAATCCATTATGATCTCACTGGCATGTGGAATCTAAAAACATCAAACTCATAGAAACAAAGTAGAATGGTGGCTGCCAGGGCCTAGGGATTGGGGAAAATGGGGAGATGTTGGTCAAGGGCATAAACTTTCAGTTATAAGATGAAAACATTCAGAGTATCTATAGTACAGCACAGTGACTATAGTTATCAACACTGTAGTGAATACTTGAAAGTTGCTAGAGAGTAGAGCTTTAATGTTCTCATTCTAATAACATAACAACAAAATGGTACTTATGTGAGATAAAGGATGAGTAACCTTACTGTAATAAAATTTCACAATATATACATGCTCAGATTGCCACATTGTTCACTTTAAACCATTCATTGTTCACATAATTGAATATGTCAATTATACTTCAATAAAGTTGGAGAAAAAAAATGTTAACTCAACAAGAAATCAAGAGGTAAGGCAGGATATTAGTTTTATATTGCTGTTTTAACAAATTACCACAAACTCAGTGAATTAAAACAGATCAAGTTTATTATTTTACAGATACGTGGGTCATAAGTCTGAGAGAGGTCTCATTAGGTTACAATCAAGATGTCATCTGGACTGTAATCCTTTCTCAGGCTCTTGGGGAGGAACTCTCCTTTTTGGCAGAATTCAGTTATTTGCAGTTGGGGGATTAGCTTCCCGCTTCCTTTCTGGCTGTTAGCTAAAGACTGTGCCCAGGTTCTAGAGGTTACCTGTATTCCTTGGGTCTTAACACTTTTCTTCCATCTTTAAAGCCAACAAAAGCAGGCTGAATCCCTCATACTTCTGCCTCCTCTCTCTGACCCATTCTTCTCTCTTCCTGTGTTTTAAGTTGGGCCCTCTCAGATAACAAGGATAATCACCCATCGTAAGGTCTGTGACCTCAATCACATCCACAAAGTACTTTCTGATATGTAAAGTAATGTATTCACAGGTTCTAAAGATCTGGATGTCGGCATCTTTGGGAGGAGCACTATGCTGCAGACCACAGTCTGATCAATTTATACAGCCCCTCAACAATATTAGGAATTCAAGTATCTTTTCCTTGACTCCCTACACCGCTATCCACAGCTTTATCTTTATCAATGTCTGGCTCCTCCTATAGTCATAAGTGGGCTGCCAGCAGCAACTAAGCCTTATAGGCTTCCTTGCTCACAGCCACCAGTAGCCACTCACTTGATCCTTTCAGGATTTCCAAACAAGTCTCATGTTGTGTTCTACTTAACCATAAGGACCAGGCTTGTTCATCAATAAACCAACAAAGGCAAGGGGAATGGGACAAAGAATAGTTTAATTATGTAAGATGATTTAGAATTGTTAGGGAGACTCATTTGGTCTCTTTACATACACCGACTTCCAACGCACATACTTCCAAAAATGCTTATACTCACACAAAGCACCTTCAATCTACCTCATAAAAAGGGAACAACCCAAAGTCTCATCCCGTTACTGCATCTAACTTCCAGATCCATATTGTAAGATGCCTGCATTTCCAACAGGTTTGGATACAGGTATTTATGGTCAACATCCTCTTAGGCAAAGTATGACTACAAGACAAATTTATCTACACTCAAAATACATTGAGGAAAACAAACACATAACTGCAGTTAAATTCAGAAAAATGAAGAATTACACAACAATGTGGAGAGTTAAACATTAATACAAAGTATATCCTTCCAAAAAGTAGTAGTCAGGATTCTTTGCCTCACAATTCTAAAGACTAGTAGTAACCATACCAAGATCTTGTTCAGACAGTGGTTAAAATTAGGAATTTCAGTCTCCTGGCAACATCTCTGAAACCTTCCCACTCCCTAGTGGCCTTTACCTATGGCATTCCAACTTAAAACTATCCATTTCTTCCCCCAGATTGCATTTAAAATACATGTTTACTGTATAAATGTGAGTAGTTCCCACTGACCAGGTGGAAAATGATTAAAAGGAGGCAACTGGGAAAGTCTGAAGGCAACTTATTTCTGCTTTATCACGTACTCATCTCCTGTTAAACCTCCTTCCTTTTAAACCCATATTCAAACTAACTTTGGAAAAGCTGATCTATGAAACTAGGCTATAAGCAGAAAGGATCTAAGCAGGAAATAGTCAAAGCACTTCAACATCCTGAATTTTGTGTACAATTTCCCCCAAAACCACAGCCTCATGAAACACATGATCTGTGCTCAAAGGCATAAACCAACCTCCTTAGTGACATCTTTCCAAGTGAAATTCTTATTTTATAATTTCTTACTTGCAAGTACTCTTTTGGCATTAGCAAATTCAGTATCGGTTGGAATGCTATTTACTTCAAGTACAGAAACCATTCAAACTGTATGAAAAATAAGTTTGCTTCTTATAACAAGAAATTCAGAAATCATGCATCCTTTATCAGTGCTGATTGATCCTATGGCTCCAGATTTCATGAAGGACCCAGGTGGCTTCCATTTCTTTGTTCGGCTGTCTTCAGCTTTAGGGTCATCCTAACAGGTGTCTCCTTATAATCCATGAGTGCTCTCAGCAGCTTGAGCAACATGCTTCCGTGTTCACATCAGATTGGCTTCTCTTCTCCAGAAACCCCAAGCCAGTCTGTCTGCAGGGTGTTACTGGCCCAAACTGATTTAGTTCTGGGCACCCTTGGAACCAATCATTGATAAAGTAGATAAAATTAAGACTCAGACTACTCATCTGGTATGGAATGTAAATTGAGACGTCAAGTAAAAATTCAACCCAGCAACAAGCTGGGTACTGACCATCTTTAAAATGATATCCTTTCACATAAATTTGAAATGTTTAAAAATTATCTTAAAAAAAAAAACAAAAAAGGGCCAAATTGATACAAATAAGGCAATGGACTTAAGAATTCAGTTTCTCTTTTATCCATTAAGACCAGCTCAAGTTAACTCTTCAAAACATCTCTCAAGACCTTATGAAGAAGAATCAAACTCCCATCTGTGCACCTGTATCTTTACTATAATATTTGTACAATATACAAATGCAAAAATATAATATTTTACATTTTTCTATATGTCTTCTCCACTAAGAATTTTAACTCTTTAAGGCTGAGGAGAAAACACTGATTTTTCTCTGAGGGTATCAAATACAGTATCTGACACTCAAATATTTAATGAATGACCAAATACATGTTTAGATTATTAATGTGTTTTCACTGAGTTCACACTTAAGAAGTGGTAGATGGAATGTAGTTAAGAAGTAGATATTGGTATCTTTTTGAAGTTACTTGATTTTGCTGAGACCACAGATTTATAAATCCTCTAAGAGGAGGTGATAAAAAGAAAAACCAGCAGTCAGTGTTATTAATACTTTTTCCTCTTTTCATTCTATTATTCTTCAGCTAACCATTCTTATTTTCCTTTTATTTTTCTTTTCCACTTATGTCTTAAAGCTACTTAAGGGTACTTCCTAGTATCACTAATTTAAAAAAAGAAAATCTTACTTAACAATTAAGTGTCCACTGTGTGGCCAGACTGTTTCATACTATGAACACAAAAACAAGATAAAACTCACAATGTAATAGGGGAATCAGACAAAACCAATAGATTGTGGTAAGACCAATAAAAGAAATACGAAGTACTATGGGAAGCAAATGAGTGTCTAATTGGGCAAACACCTAAGAAATCAATAAATCCTATACCTGTTGGTCATTTAGAATGTTCTAACATGTATTGTCAGGTAGTTGCTCTAACTTCTCTGTAACACTAAGCAGGAAATAACTAGTTCAAAATTAAGTGTTGGGTAAGGGGTAATATAAAAAAGGAAAAAATTTGAAAATGCCTAAAAGAATCAAAATCAAAGAACAATGTCAGGAATTCATGTCTGATCAAGCTGTTATTTCAATCTGGAAGGGGCAGGATATATCCAGTCCTTTCTACTTTTCCTCACAACTATGGTGTTTAGGTGAATGAACATGACATCAACTGAATGTGTCATTCCCACCAATTCTCCCAAACTAAGAGGGGTAGCATGTTTGGGTTGAGAGGAACTGATTTGAAAACAAAACAAAAAAGAAACCAGAAACATTCCAAAATAAGTTCTAAGTGTGGGTCCATCAAGCTACAGTTAGGCATTAAGTTACACGCAAAATGACGAAGGAGGCAAGTTCAGAAAATCAAAAAAATTGTGTTCACACAAGGTCTATTTTGTAATACTTAAAAAATGTTTATGTAAGAACTCTGCATATGCTCTTATTCTTATCAAAATAACATAATGGAATGTGCCTTCCCAAAAAGCAGAAGGGATGCTTTTTTAAGATCGTGAGAAACAGTGGTGCTAGTGGAATAGCTGGAAATTGCAGATACAATTTTGTCAAATTAAAACATCAACTCAGTCCCTGAAGAGTTGAGTCAAGAAAAAAAGTTGCTTTCTGAATATTTCAATGGCTCTTTTGTATTATGCAGGAGACACAAGGGATCTACAAAATGGCTGCTTAATAAATGTGCTGATATATGTTCCTGAAAATTTTATCAAGATTAAAAAATGAGAAGTCTCTGGAATCTGGTTACATTAATGTGTAAAACTTGTGAATCAAATCTTGAACTTAGCTTTTCACTACTACACAACACTATGAGAAGGCAATTAAATAATAATCTCTGTACTTATTTTCTTAGTAATACTTACCAAATCACAAGTGATAGAAGTAACAATTCATATAAGGCTTCATAGTAAAAACATCCAACACAAAATCTCAAACTGCTTTTGGCCACAGTAACTTACCTCTTAGAAGTAAAATTTTTTTCTAGATCCTCGTTGTGAACTAGTTTTGTATCCCCAAACTGCCATGATGACTGGAGATCACAACCTACATCAAGCCGGCACTGGTTAAGTATGTCATGTATGAAACTATATTCTCTAGTGTTGGTGCAACAAGGTGACAAGTAGACTAAGGATAAAGAGAAGGTCAAATGGTTACTTACGTTTAAAATGACATCATTGTACATCTATACAAGGACAAATGGGTATCTGATATAAGACACAAGATAATGAAGTATTTGGAATTTTTGACAGCAATTGGAGGCAACAATTTATATGTAATTCTATTAGTTCTGTAACAGTAACACAGGTTTCCTATACCTGGTATAAATGAAAATAACCTTGTTTTTCTCCACATTGTCTATTGGAGTTCTTGAAAGCTGACACAGATAAACTAGACAGTCTAGAATTCAGGTGGCTCATTTTCATCTTAAGATATACACTGACTCTACAACATGTATTGTTACACAAACCTAGTAGCTACTGTTAACACATATTTTTGCATTTCCCCAAAATAAGGCAACCATATGCTAGGAAACCATTTTGTTATCTGACTGCAAAAATCCCAGAACATCTTTGTAAACTTCTGACTGATACAGAGGCATGAGTAATAGGTAACAGACTTTCTCAGGACAATGAGCAAGGTTTTAAGCATTGCTGTATTAAGTGTGTGCATAAAAGAATCCAAACCCTTAAGGAAAAGGACTGACAGGAAAGCAGGCAACCATTGATTCTTGTTATTTGTGGTAGTTACAGTCTATTAAAGTCACCTCCAACAGTGAATTAGTGATTACTGAACTCTTACTCTTAGAGGAAATACAGGGTTACAGTCCTGTGAGCATCTGGTCACAATATTTTTGACAAATGAATGCCATCTGCGATACAGGTTCATTTGCCAACATCTTGTAAAACAAGCCAGTAACATTACGGTTATGTGCTTATTTGCCAACCATACATCCTCTTTGGTGAACTGTTTGTCCATGTCTTTTTCCTGTTTAATTAATTGGATTATCTCCCCCCACCTTATTTTTCTTACTATTGAGTTTTGAAAGTGCTTTATGTGTTCTAGATATGACTCCTGTGAAAAAACAATCCATCACAGAAGAGTTTTTAATTTTGATAAAGCCCAAATTATCAATTTTTTTCTCTGTTAGATTGTGCTTTTGACATTATGTCTAAGAACTCTTCATCTAGTCCTAGATCCTGGAGATTTTCTCTCAGGTTCTCTTTGAAAATCTTTACAGTTTCACATTTTCCATTTAAACCCAGGACTCATTTTGAATTAATTTTTGTGTGAACTCAGGGTGAGGTTCATTTTTTGCCTATGAATATGTTGTCCAATTGCTCCAGCAACATCTGATGAAAAAATGATGTTTCCATAACTGAATATACTTTGTTAAAAATCAATTGAAAGGAAATCAGTTGAGCATACCTGTATGGGTTTAGTTCTGGAAACTCATATTCTGTTCCACTGATTCAAGGGTCTAATTCTCTGAAGATGCCACACCATCTTGACTGGGCAGACTAATTCCAGACATCTTCTATTTCAAAACTGCTTTAGCTATTCTAGTTTCTTTGCCTTCTCATGTAAAATTGAGAATATGCTTATTTACAAAAAGACTTGCTGTGATTTTGAAGGAACTGAAATTAATCTACAGATAAATTTGTGAAGAACTGACATCATTAGTATGTTGAGTCTCCTAATCCATGAACATAGTACACCTCTCTGTTAACTTAGATTTTCTCTGATTTCTTTCATCAGCATTTGCAGCTTAAAGCATAAAAATCCTGTATGTTTTATTGCCTTTATACATCAGTATTTCATATTTTGAGCTATTATAAACGGTATTTATCATTTTGATTTCGATGTTGTTCTCTCTTGGTATATAGATACTAAATTTATTTTTTTAATTTTGATCTTGTATCTAGTGACTTTGCTGAACTTACTAGTTCCAAGGTTTTTTTTTTCTTCCAGATTTCTTGGAACTCTTCTATGTAGACCATTGTGTGATCTTCAAACAGGAATAGTTTTACTTCTTCTTTCCCAATCTCTACACTCTTTAATTCATTTCCTTCACTTTTTGTGGTGGCCAGTATTCCCAGTACTAGTTAAGAATGGAGAAATAGCATTTTTGCTGCCTTCTTAACAAGAAAGAATTCAGCATTCATCATTAAGTAGGATGTTAGCTATAGGTATTTTTTATATATACATTATCAAGTAGAGGAAGTTCCCCTTTAAGTTTGCTGGGTCTTTATCATGAGTGCTGAATTTTGTCAAATGCTTTCTCTACATTATTTGACACAATATGATTATTCTTTATTTGAAAATATAGATTTACTTTCCAAAACCAAACCAGCCTTGCATCCTTTGAATAAAACTCCCTTGGTTGTACTGGATAACTCATTTTATGTATTGCTGAATTTGATTTGCTTTTATTTTATATAAGATTTTTAAAACTTTTTATTAAGGCTTTATTGATATACACTCTTATGAAGGTTTCACATGAAAAAACAATGTGGTTACTACATTTACCCATATTATCAAGTCCCCACCCATACCCCAATGCAGTCAGTGTCTATCAGTGTAGTAAGATGCCACAGATTCATTGTTTGTCTTCTCTGTGCTACACTGTTTTCCCCGTTACCCCCCACACCATGTGTACTAAACATAATACCCCTCAATCCCCTTCTCTCTCCCTCCCCACCTTCCCTCCCACACATCTCCCCTTTGGTAAACACTAAGCCCTTCTTGGAATCGGTGAGTCTGCTGCTGTTTTGTTCCTTCAGTTTTGCTTCATTGTTATACTCCACAAATGAGGGAAATCATTTGGCACTTGTCTTTCTCCGCCTGGCTTATTTCACTGAGCATAATATCCTCCAGCTTCATCCATGTTGTTGCAAATGGTAGGATTTGTTTCTTATTGCTGAATAGTATTCCATTGTGTATATGAACCACATCCATTCATCTACTGATGGACACTTAGGTTGCTTCCATATCTTGGCTATTGTAAATAGTGCTGTGATAAACATAGGGGTGCATATGTCTTTTTGAATCTGAAAAGTTGTATTTTTTGGGTAAATTCCAAGGAGTGGGACTCCCGGGTCAAATGGTATTTCTATTTTTAGTTTTTTGAGGAACCTCCATATTGCTTTCCACAATGGTTGAAATAGCTTACGTTCCCACCAGCAGTGTAGGAGGGTTCCCCTTTCTCCGCATCCTCACCAGCATTTGTTGTTCTTAGTCTTTTCGATGCTGGCCATCCTTACTGGTGTGAGGTGATATTTCATTGTGGTTTCAATTTGCATTTCCCTGATGATTAGCGATGTGGAGCATGTTTCCATGTGTCTGTTGGCCATCTGAATTTCTTCTTTGGAGAACTGTCTCTTCATATCCTCTGCCCATTTTTTCATTGGGTTATTTGCTTTATGGGTGTTGAGGCATGTGAGTTCTTAATATATTTTGGATGTTAACCCTTGTTGAATATGTCATTTACAAATGTATTCTCCCATACTGTAGGATGCCTTTTTGTTCTGTTGATGGTGTCTTTTGCCATACAGGAACTTTTAGTTTGATGTATTCCCACATGTTCATTTTTGCTGCTGTTTCCCTTGCTTGAGGAGATGCATTCAGGAAGAAGTTGCTCATGCTTATATTCAGGAGATTTTTGCCTATGTTGTCTTCTAAGAGTTTTATGGTTTCATGACTTACATTCAGGTCTTTAATCCATTTTGAGTTTACTTTTGTGTAGGGGTTAAACAATAATCTAGTTTCATTTTCTTCCATGTAGCTGTCCAGTTTTGCCAACACCAGTGTTTGAAGAGGGTGTCCTTTCCCCATTGTATTTCCATGGCTCCTTTATCGTATATTAATGGACCATATATACTTTTGTTTATATCTGGGCTCTCTAGTCTGTTCCACTGGTCTATGAGTCTGTTTTTGTGCCAGTACCAAATTGTCTTGATTACTGTGGCTTTGTAGTAGAGCTTGAGGTTAGGGAGCATAATCCCCAGCTTTATTCTTCCTTCTCAGGATTGCTTTGGCTATTCGGGGTCTTTTGTGGTTCCATATGAATTTTAGAACTATTTTCTCTGGTTCGTTGAAGAATGCTGTTGGTATTTTGATAGGAATTGCATTGAATCTTAGATTGTTTTAGGCAGGATGGCCATTTTGACAATATTAATTCTTCCTATCCATGAGAATGGGATGTGTTTCTATTTATTGCTATCTTCTTTAATTTCTCTCATGAGTGTCTTGTAGTTTTCAGGGTATAGGTCTTTCACTTCCTTGGTTAGGTTTATTCCTAGGTATTTTATTCTTTTTGATGCAACTGTGAATGGAATTTTTTCCTGTTTTCTCTTTCTGCTAGTTCATTGTTAGTGTATAGGAATGCAACAGATTTCTGAGTATTAATTTTGTATCCCGCAACTTTGCTGAATTCAGATATTAGATCTAGTAGTTTTGGAGTGGATTCTTTAGGGTTTTTTTATGTACAATATCATGTCATCTGCAAACAGGGACAGTTTAACTTCTTCCTTGCCAATATGGATGCCTTTTACTTCTTTGTGTTGTCTGATTGCCATGGCTAGGGCCTCCAGTACTATGTTGAATAGAAATGGGGAGGGCGGGCATCCTTGTCTTGTTTCCGATCTTAAAGGAAAAGCTTTCAGCTTCTCCCTGTTAAGTATCATGTTGGCTGTGGGTTTGTCATATATGGCCTTTATTATGTTAAGGTACTTGCCTTCTATACCCATTTTGTTGGGAGTTTTTATCGTGAATGGATGTTGAATTTTGTCAAATGCTTTTTCAGCATCTATGGAGGTGATCATGTTGTTTTTGTCCTTCTTTTTGTTGAAGTGGTGATGTTGACGCATTTTCGAATGTTGTACCATTCCTGCATCCCTGGGATGAATCCCACTTGATCATGATGGATGATCTTTTTGATGTATTTTTGAATTCGGTTTGCTAATATTTTGTTGAGTATTTTGCATCTATGTTTATCAGGGATATTGGTCTGTAATTTTCTTTTTTTTGTGGTGTCTTTGCTTGGTTTTGGTATTAGCGTGATGTTGGCCTCATAGAATGAGTTTGTAAGTAATCCCTCTTCTTCTACTCTTTGGAAAACTTTAAAGAGGATGGGTATTAGGTCTTCACTAAATGTTTGATAAAATTCAGTGGTGAAGCCATCTGGTCCAGGAATTTTTGTCCTTAGGTAGTTTTTGATTACCAATTCCATTTCATTGCTGGTAATTGGTCTGTTCGGATTTTCTGTTTCTTTCTGGGTCAGCTTTGGAAGGTTGTATTTTTCTAGAAAGTTGTCCATTTCTTCTAGGTTATCCAGTTTGTTAGCATGTTTTTCATAGAATTCTCTCATAATTCTTTGTATTTCTGTGGTGTCCGTAGTGATTTTTCCTTTCTCATTTCTGATTCTCTTTATGTGTGTAGACTCTCTTTTTTTCTTGATACTCTGGCTAGGGGTTTATCTATTTTGTTTATGTATGTAGATCTAGTCATAGTACTTCCTTATTATACTTTCAATATCAATATGGTGAGTTGGTAGTGATAAACCATTTCATTCCTTATAGTGGTAAATTGTGGATTTTATCTTTTTTTGTCAGACTTACTAAAGGTTTGTCCATTTTTTCTATCTTTTCAATCAACCAGCTTTTTTGTTCCATTGATTTTATCTTGGGCTTATCTTGTATTCTTTATTTCTTAAAATTGAAGCTAGATTACTGATTGAAGCCCTTCCTATTTTCTAATGTAAGTACTTAGTGTTATAAATTTGTTAGCAATGCTTTAGCTGTGTCTCTCAAATTTTGGTGATATACTCTTTCTTTTTTATTCAGTTCAGTGAATTTCATGATTTAGAAATGTGTTGTTCACTTTCCATGTGTTTGGAGACTTAATTACTACTATTATTAATTCCTACATTGCACATGGTCAGAGAACACATTCTGTATGACTTTAATTCTTTTAGTAATGTTGAAATTAGCTTCCTTGTCTAACAGATTGGCTATCTTGAGGGTCAAAGGAGCACTGAAAATAATTGGTATTCTGCTGTTGGAGGGTGAAGTGATATATACATGTCAATTAGCTCCTGTTGGTTGACATAGCATTAAGTTCTTCTGTTACTCTGCAGATTTTTTTGTCTTAGTAATTCTATCAACTGTTGACAGTAGCATGCTAAAGAGGTAGAAGTCCATATAATTCTGAATTTACCCATTTCTTCTTTCAGTTCTATCAGTTTTGCTCATGTATATTGAAGCTCTATTGTTTGGTACATATACATTTAGTGTTGCTATGTCTTATTGATGACTGACACTTTCATCATAATGTAATAGTCCCCTGTGTTTCTGGTAATTTTCTTTACTTTGAAGTTTACCTGATATTAACACAGCTACTCCTGCTTTATTTTGACTGTTTGCATGGCCTATTTTTCTGTATATGTTTACATTTAACAAATCTGTATCACTATATTTTAAGTGAATTTATCAACAGTTTATACTCAGGTCATGTTTTTAATCCACTGTGTCAACTTAAGACTTCTGATTGGTATATTTGGATCATTTACATTTAATATAATTGATATGTTAGGGCTTAAGCCTTTACTGTTTATTTTTCCCCCAGTTGTTCAATTCTCTATTTCATTTTTTCTGCCTTCTTGTGGGTTATTTGAACACTTAAAAAATTCCATTTTGATTTATCTATAGTTTTTCTAAAAAATTTTAAATTCTGAGCTAACTGTAGATTCACATGAAGTTATAATATGTAATACAGAGAGACTTTATATCCCAATCACCCTGTTTCCTCCAATGGTACAATTCACTTTATAATTGTATTAAATACTTCCTATTTCTACACTGAGAATCACATTGGAGAATGTTATCATTTTTTCTCCAACTGTCAAACATAATTAGAAAACTCAAGAGGAAGTTGGTCTTACATATGTCCCTATGTTTTTACTCTTTCCACTGTTTTTCATTTATTCCTAATGTTCCCAGCTTTTTTATTTTGTAATTTTCTGCTTGGAGAACTTTGTTGTGCCATTCTTTTAGGATGGATCTGCTGATGAAAAATTCTTAATTTTACTTCATGTGAGAATGTCTATTTCACTTTCTATTTCTGAAGGATATTTTTGCTGGAGAAGAGCTCTAGGTTGGCAATTCTTTCTTTTTTGCACATGAAAAATGTGCACCCACTGGCCTCCATGTTTCTAATAAGGAATATGTCAAACAATTTTTCCCCTATAGATAATATGTGGTTTCTCTCTAGTTGCTTTCAAGATTTCTTTTTCTGTCCTTAGTTTTCAGAGGTTTGGTTAGGATGTGCTCTAACATGGACTTCCTTGGGCTTATCCTACTTAAGGTGTAATCAGTTTTGGTTGTATACGTTTATGCCGTTTGCCAAATTTGGCAAATCTGCAGCCAGTATCTCTTCAAATACTCTTCCACACTTATTCTCTTCTACTTCTGAGACTCTAATGACAATGATGTTAAATCTACTATTGTTCTACATGTCCCTCAGGCTCTGTTTTTCTGTTTTCTTGGTTGTTCAGGCTGAGTACTTTCACTATTATATCTTCAAATTCATTTCTTCCCAATGTCTTCTCAAGTCTTATCTGGAACTCATCCAATGAGTTATTTCAACTCCTGCATTTTCTAGTTCCAACGCTTGTACTTGGTTCTTTATTACATTTCCACCTCTTTACTGAGATTTTCTTCATTTGTTTCAAAAGTGTAATTGCTTGTTGAAACATCATTATAATGGCTACTTTAAAAGTCTTAGATAATTCTACATCTTTTGCATCATAATATTTTGAGTATTTTTTCTTGTTCAAGTTGAGATTTTCCTGGTTGATGGCAAGATGAGTGATTTTTTTTATGGTGGCTGGGTCATTTTGGGTATTGTTAAGAGACTCTGAATATTATTTAATCTTATATTTTAAGAAGTTTCTACTAAAACTGAGCCATCAGGGGAAACTGTGGAAACAGAGAATGAAGGGGCACTGACAACAACCAGGAGGGGCTGAAGTCCTGGCTCTCCAATGACACTCTCGGGAGATGTCTTGTTACCATAAGAAAGGGGTGGAAGTCCATGCTCTCAATTCAGTCTCCACTAAAACTGTGGGAGCGAGTGGGACAGAGGCCTTGTTACTGGTGGGTGTGAAAGAGCTTGGTCTTCACTGACTCTACACGTGGGAGGGGGTGACTCAAGATCACAGCTCAGGGGTGGAGGATGACAAGGAGGGGAACTTGTTACTGCCATAAAGGGGAGAGACATAGGTCAAAGGCTAGGCCCTCTACTTAGGCTTTGCTGATAAGGTGCAGGGGCTGTATTTTTTCCCCCTAGTATTTTGCAGGAGTAGGGAGTTTATTGTCAAATAGGTTTTAAACGTTCTGTAATACCCCCTTCCTAGTTCTTAGCAAGAGAGAAGAGACTTTCCTTGGGGTTTTTTATGTCTGTGCCTATTGTTATTCCTGGGTTGTGGGGATCCTATCTGAGACAAGGAGGAAAAAAAAAGAAAATCCAGAGAACTTATTGCTACATAAATTCCTTGAGTCCCAGGGTCCTTAGCCAGTCTGTCTTCTCTCCAACTTTCAAAATCTTCTAATGTTTGTCTTATGTATTATGGCCAGTGTTTTTAGGTGTATTTGGTGAAAAGGACAGAAGACATTCAATTTTGTGTACAACCAAAAGTATGTGTATGTTTAAGGAATTACAGGCCTGACTTTACCTAATTTTGTATTTGTCAAAACAAGATGAACATAAAACTAAAAATCAGAGGAATGGAGTAAAAGTTATGAAATAACCCCATCCTCCATAGACATATTACCTTTCTCTGCTGTCCTCCTGATCTTGGGAATGGTGAATTTCCTCAATGAACTGACTTCTACACCAGTAACTAACGTAGGTTCACTGGTTGAGTTCATTTTCCACAATGTCTTATGTTCAGCAATCTCTTTCACTGACATTTTTCTGGTGGCCTAAAATCAACCCAACGTTATTAAACAAAAGGTCAATAAATACCTAAGCGCAAGGGTAAAACTGTTTAAAAGTTCTTACATGGAACTAAATAAAGACATATTCTTGTTCACACTCACCATGGTTTCTATCTCAGTCTGCCAAGTTACACAAAATAGAAAATGAATTAACAACTTTGGCTTTTATATAGTATTAAAAACATTGATTGTGTAGTTTCTAATAGACCTTTTCCCTTGTAATTTATGTAATTGTAAGCCTCTGTGTTCCTGAAATGCTTAATAACTTCCGAAGAAAAAAGTTTATTAACATTTGGTAAAATTCTTGCCAAATCCTTTATTTTTTTAAGTATTTTTCTTATATACTTCTGTGAATAGAATAATATTTTCTAAATCACTATTGTTCCATAGTAACACTACAAATGGATTAAGACATCATATATTGTCATACTAGCAGAAAGAATTTCCTTTTCCTCCGTCCACCCTTATCTTTCCAACCTCTGGCCCACCTACTACCTCCCCACATTGATTCTTAAGCTTTCATGTAGAAATCGTACTGGATATCACAGGAAAGCTATAGATATGAGCCCACACACAGAGAAATATATATATATATAAACATGGATTATTGATACCATTTCAAAATATGGCTCATGGGCCTCCTGATAGCTATCAATAGTTTAGTTCAGCATTAGATCACAAACCAAACTAAGAGTTGCCAAAATTCTACAGAAGCATCACAAAGGTTAAGAATCTATAGAATCACATCAATAAAAAGAAGGACAAAAACCACATAATCATCTCCATAAATGCTGAAAAAGCATTCGACAAAATTCAACATCCATTCATGATAAAAACTCTCCACAAAATGGGTATAGAGGGCAAGTACCTCAACATAATAAAGGCCATATATGACAAACTCACAGTCAACATTATACTGAACAACGAGAAGCTGAAAGCTTTTCCTTTAAGATCGAGAACAAGACAAGGATGCCCACTCTCCCCACTTTTATTCAACATAGTACTGGAGGTCCTAGCCACAGCAATCAGACAACACAAAGAAGTAAAAGGCATCCAGATCAGCAAGAAGAACTCAAACTGTCCTTGTTTGCAGATGACATGATATTGTACATAAAAAGCCCTAAGGAGTCCACTCCAAAACTATTAGATCTGATATCTGAATTCAGAAAAGTTGCAGGTTACAAAATTAATACACAGAAATCTGTTATATTCTTATACACTAATGATGAACTAGCAGAAAGAGAAATCAGGAAAACATTTCCATTCACAATTGCATCAAAAAGAATAAAATACCTAGGAATAAACCTAACCAAGGATGTGAAAGACCTATATCCTGAAAACTACAAGACACTCTTTTTTTTTTTTTTTTTTTTTTTTAATTTTGAGAGGACAGGCCCTTCCTGGCAGTATAGCACCTGGTGCCGGGTAACGGTAGATAAGGATCCTGTTCCCAGGGATCAGGGGATTCCAGAGCTAAAGGTGATGGATGGAGAGAGGGGGTAGAAGAAGAGAGAAGGAAATAAACCAGGTGGGTAGTGGAGGTGAGCAAAGGTTTCCATAGCTAAGAGGGAAAAGGCATAATTAAAAATGAGAAAGAAGACAAAAGCCATGAGCTACCTGAATGGCTCTAAATAAGATGCCTTTGCCCTGATATGATGGGGGCGTGTGCAGGGGAGACTCCAGAGAGGAGAGGATTTATCATGGGTCAACATTTATTTATCCTTTCTGCTTCAAGGGATTAATGTTTCAAAGATTAATTTCACAAATGAAACCTTGCAAAAAAGAAAATTTTAACTAGCACTTATGTAGAATCCTACAAATTCCAAATGCTTTCCAGTAACTCTCACATCATTCCTAGGCAGGAAAGGAAGGAGTTAAGAAACCAAGGAATTATGTTCAAAACAGTTCTGTAAGAGCTCCTGTTTCTATCTTCATTTTCATCATTTTTTAAAGATCTGTTTTTACGTAGAGCTAGCATTTTACAATAATGTGAAGTCAAGTATTATGAGCCAGATATTTTTATAAAAATCTTAATTGGAAACTCTTGTGTATAAATGATGCCAGATTCTTGTTCACGAAGCTGAAGAAAGAGCTTATCGAACACCCAAAGTAGGAGAGCGAGGTGCAGGCTTTTACTTAGAAATAAAGAGAGAGGAAAGAGCTCCTGGCTCATGCCGGGAGGGGACAAGGGAGCCCCTACAAGACACTCTTAAGAGATATTAAAGAGGACACTAATAAATGGAAATTCATCCCATGCTCTTGGCTAGGAAGAATTAATATTGTTAAAATGGCCATCCTGCCTAAAGCAATCTACAGATTCAATGCAATCCCTATCAAATTACCAACAGCATTCTTCAATGAACTAGAGAAAACTGTTCTAAAATTCATATGGAACGACAAAAGACTCCGAATAGCCAAAGCAATCCTGAGAAGGAAGAATAAAGCAGGGGGGATTACACTCCCTGACTTCAAACTCTACTACAAAGCTACAGTAATCAAGACAATTTGGTACGGGCACAAGAAAAGACCCATAGACAGGTGGAACAGAATAGAGAGCCCAGATATAAGCCCAAGCATATGGTCAAATAATATATATACGATAAAGGAGGCATGGATATACAATGGGGAAATGACAGCCTCTTCAACAGCTGGTGTTGGCAAAACTGGACAGCTACATGGAAGAGAATGAAATTGGATTACTGTATAACCCCATACACCAAAGTAAACTCGAAGTGGATCAAAAACCTGGATGTAAGTCATGAAACCATAAAACTCTTGGAAAAAAATATAGGCAAAAATCTCTTGGATATAAACATGAGCAACTTCTTCATGAACATATCTCCCCAGGCAAGGGAAACAAAAGCAAAAATGAATGAATGGGACTATATCAAACTAAAAAGCGTCTGTACAGCAAGGGATACCATCAGTAGAACAAAAAGACTTCCTAGAGTATGGAAGAATGTATTCATCAATGACATATCCGATAAGGGGTTGGCATCAAAATTATATAAAGAGCTCACACACCTCAACAAACAAAAAGCAAAGAGGCCAATTAAAAACTGGGCAGAGGAGCTGAACAGACACTTCTCCAAAGAAGAAATTCAGATGACCAACAGGCACATGAAAAGATGCTCCACATCACTAGTCATCAGAGAAATGCAAATTAAAACCACAATGAGATATCACCTCACACCAGTTAGGATGGCCACTATCCAAAACACAAACAACGTTGGCAAGAATGTGGAGAAAGGGGAACCCTCCTACACTGCTGGTGGGAATGCAAATTAGTACAACCATTGTGGAAAGCAGTATGGAGGTTCCTCAAAAAACTCAAAATAGAAATACCATTTGACCCAGGAATTCCACTCCTAGGAATTTACCCTAAGAATGCAGCAGCCCAGTTTGAAAAAGATATATGCACCCCTATGTTTATCACAGCACTATTTACAATAGCCAAGAAATGGAAGCAACCTAAGTGTCCATAAGTAGATGAATGGATAAAGAAGATGTGCTATTTATACACAATGGAATATTATTTAGCCATAAGAAGAAAACAAATCCTACCATTTGCAACAACATGGATGGAGCTAGAGGGTATTATACTCAGTGAAATAAGCCAGGCAGAGAAAGACAAGTACCAAATGCTTTCACTCATATGTGGAGTATAAAAACAAAGAAAAAACTGAAGGAAGAAAACAGCAGCAGACTCACAGAACCCAAGAATGGACTAACAGTTACCAAAGGGAAAGGGAATGGGGAAGATGGGTGGGAAGGGAGGGATAAGGAGGAAAAAGGGCTATTACAATTAGCACATATAATGTAGTGGGTGTGGGGGTGGGGTGGGAGGATATGGGGAGGGCAGTGTAACACAGAGAAGACAAGTAGTGATTCTATAACATCCTTCTACGCTGATGGACAGTAACTGCAATGGGGTGTATGGTGGGGACTTGATAATAGGGGTAGTCTAGTAACCATAATGTTCCTCATGTAATTGTATATTAATAATAGCAAATAAAAAATAAATAAATAAATAATATATTTAAAAAAAAGAATCTATCGAAGGTTCACAAGTAATGCCTCACCCCAATCCCGCCCAATCCCCCACTCCTCCAGGTAATCTTATGAAAGGTAATCTTACACTGCCCCAATAGATCATAGAGGAGAATAGGTAATGGACACAGTCCTCTAGAAAGAGAAGAAAATCAGCCTTTCTCTCATCCAGCCACACTAACAGACACTAGTGGTGTTGCCTCCTAACAAGAAGACCCTTAAGATATACCAGCTCCAGACACAGTTTTCAGGATTGCCATGTTCACCTGGTAGTTCAGTAAGGGGAAAAAGGGAAAATAATTCATTTAGAATGCCATATTACAAAAAACTTCAATTAATCGTGCTCTATACCTATTGCACACAAAGGTAACAAAGAACCAAGTGCTATCACAATCCTCAATATTGCCTTTAACTACAGTTAAATTATATTTTCAGGAAAGGTGGATGATACTTCACAGCTCTATGGTTTCTTACAAAGTGGTTCTCTAGTAGAATTAACTAATATAAAGACTTCTGAAATTCACTTTTTGTTCTTCAGTGCTTAGGATAATACTTAGCCATCAAGTATCTAAAAACTGTTTGATGAAAGATGAAATTCATGGCATAGTGGTATTCAATGCCTTCATTAAATAAGTGGCACCCAGCAATTTCTCTAGTATAACCTGTCAGGTAGGAATAATTCCTTTTTAACTTCAGCCCAAACAAATAAGGCACATTAAAGTGCTAACAAATTCATACATTTCTTTACACTCACATATCCTAGTCCCATAACCATTATATTTATTTGTATATTTCTTTTTACATACATATGCAAAATTAATCGTTACATATTCCAAAATATATACAATAGTCCACCAACCACTGTCTATGTATTCATACATGTTATTTATTTTTCTGTTTAAAAATGAAACCAGGAAGTTTGAATCCTGAGGATTCATCCTGAGGTTGTCCTATGGGGTCCTGTATTATTCCAGGGGAGCAGTGGAACAGAGAGAGAAAAACCAATTCTAAAAACCTGAACAACAATTAATGCACAGGACACTGCACATATTAGGTCCTTAACAGATATTCAAATGAATGAATGAGCTACAGATCAAACAAAGAATCTAAAAACAGGATTCCCCAATAACTAAAGTATTATATAGGTCTTTAGAGTACAGAGATGATAAAATTTAAGCCAATACATTTAAAAATTATACAAAATAATAAATTAAGAAAATATAACTTACTAAAACTGACTCAGGAAACAATTGACAATTGAGAGGTCATCATCATCCTATTACTAAGAAGAAAGATAAAAATAATAATATCATAAACCAGATGAATTCATCCAGAAATGCAAGGGAGATTTAACAATAGGAAATAGATATATTTGATTTAATACATAGTATCTCATATCTCATACTGAGATTTACATGTCTCAATAGATGCCAAAAAAAAAGCATCTAATCGAAGTTCAAAATTCTCTTACAATTTTTTTAAAAAGTCTTAGTAAAGAGAAATTAACAGAAACATTAATAATTTGATGATGGGTATCTACCAAAAATGTACAGAAAACGTCAGAAGAACTACCTTTTAAATTAGGAATAAAACCGGTAGGATACCACTATCTCTACTTCTTTTTAACAGTGTGCTGGAAGTAATCATACGGCAGAGGACAAGAAATAAAGGGTATAAAGGATCTAAAAATCTAAATAGGAAATGAAAAGAGCTTGGGAATTTCTGGGAGTGAAAGAGAGTGAGTTTAAGCTCATAAGAGAAAGATTAGACCAAATACTAGACAGATGAAGAATTAATTTTACTTAGAAAAACAAAAATCATAATGGTTCAAATTTTGGTTCTACCGTGAATTAACAGTGTCATGTTAGGCAAATGCCTAACTTCTCTGAGGCTAATAATAGTATCAATACCTCACATGGTTGCAGAACCTGGTACCCAATAACTGCACACAATAAACTGTAGTGTAAACCTGAAGCTTATACTACGGAACGAAGTTACAGAGTTTGCGAAGAACTACATGTTGTTAAGACAAACAGTTTAGAAGTCAAAAGAGAAGGTGGATCTAATTCTAGCTCTGCAACTAACTTTGGACAAGTCACTACCTTCCTTTGCAGTACATTACTCTATTATCATTCATGATAATATTTTGATATTAATCATACATTTTTCATAAACAAATTACTGGCAAAGCAATAAATCCCTGTCAAATAGCCAGATTAAAGACTTGATCCTCTCAAACTCTATTTCAAAATACTTGTACAGAGTTTCCTAAGATTATCATTAAAAATTAAGGACTTGAATGCTTGAGATTTCTGTGTATAGAGTACTAAATAAAGTTATAAAATAATTTACCTGATTACCATAAAAGTCTTTAATTAATAACAGAATTTGGTGTTTCCACAGAACAACTTAGCCCTAGAATTCCTTTAATTAAAGATTCAACTGCCATCAGTTATGAAAAAGTTTCCTACTATAAAGCAACTTAGGACAATTCAGATACACACAGCATTAAAAAAAAGTTTCAGTTTTCTTTCATACTTTCACATTAATCAGCATGCTGTTAATTTACCTTTAACATCTCTAAAAGTTAACTAATCTCTATTTTAATAGAAAGAAACTGCCTCAGTTTCAGGATTTTTTTGTAAGTAACACTATCCTGTTTTAACTTATTTTTACAATTACCTTTTATTTATGCTAAATAATACCGATTTTCCACTTATTTCTCATCCCAGAATATATTAAGTAAAAATGAGTCCATTTAAAAATATTAAAGAAAGGGGTTGATATCCAAATTACATAAAGAGCTCATGCATCTCAACAAAAAGCAAATAATCCAATTAAAAAGTGGGAAGAGGAGCTAAACAGACACTTCTCCAAGGAAGAAATTCAGATGACCAACAGGCACATGGAAAGATGCTCCACATCACTAGTCATCAGAGAAATGCAAATTAAAACCACAATGGGATATCACCTCACACCAGTTAGATTGGCCAACATCCAAAAGACAAACAACAACAAATGCTGGCGAGGATGTGGAGAAAGGGGAACCCTCCTACACTGCTGGTGGGAATGTAAATTAGTTCAACCATTGTGGAAACAGTATGGAGGTTCCTCAAAAAACTCAAAATAGAAATACCATTTGACCCAGGAATTCCACTCCTAGGAATTTACCCTAAGAATGCAGCAGCCCAGTTTGAAAAAGATATATGCACCCCTATGCAGCACTATTTAAAATAGCCAAGTGGAAGCAACCTAAGTGTCCATCAGTAGATGAATGGATAAAGAAGATGTGGTATATATACATAGTGGAATATTATTCACCCATAAGAAAAAGACAAATTCTACCATTTGCAGCAACATGGATGGAGCTAGAGGGTATTATGCTCAGTGAAATAAGCCAGACTGAGACAGACAAGTATCAAATGATTTCACTCATATGTGGAGTATAAGAACAAATAAAAAACTGAAGGAAGAAAACAGCAGCAGATTCATAGAACCCAAGAATGGACTAACAGTTACCAAAGGGAAAGGGACTGGGGAAGATGGGTGGGAAGAGAGGGATAAGGGGGAAAAAGGGCTATTACAATTAGCACACATAATGTAGCGGGGGTGGGGATGGGGTAAGGGGATACGGGGAAGGCAGTATAACACAGAGAAGACAAGTAGTGATACTATAACATCCTTCTAAGCTGATGCAATGGGGGTATGTGGTGGGGACTTGATAATACAGGGAGTCTAGTAAGCATAATGTTGCTCATGTAATTGTATATTAATAATAGCAAAATAAAAATATATTTATTAAAGAAAATACTGTAATGATAGTATGCAGATACAGCAAATATCATCCCTCTTTTAGGAATCTCATGAAAGAGTTCCCGATGAGTACATAATAGTCTTGGAACTTTAGTCACAAATAGGTAAATTCTGATTTCTTCTGCAGAGTTCTAAATGGCTGACTATGAATTCCTTCCGATAAATAAAAGGTTAAGTTAGATCAGACATATAATAAATGATATATACAGTTAGTGAGACTTAGTCACAAATTGCCCAGTTAGGACCACACAATGTAGAAATGAAATATATTTTAGTCCAATGTTTATTTTATAGATCTGGGGTTGACAAACTATGTAGACTGGGCCAAATCCAGCCCACTACTAGTTTTTGTAGGGCCTACAGGTAAAATGGCTTACAAAAAAATCAAGAATAATATCTCATGTCACTCAAAGATATGAAATTCAAATGTAAGGGTCCTGGGTAAGTTTCACTGGAGGACAGCTATAGCTGTTCATTTATCTATTATCCATGGCTGCTTTCCTATCGAAGAACACAGTTGGACAGAGGGACAGAGACTAAAATATTTACTACCTAGCTCTTTACAGAAAAAGCTTGCTACCCATGTTATAGATGAAACAACTAAGTATCAATGAATTGGGACAATAAATACTAGGTCTCATAATTTCATTTTCATGGCTCCCTCTCCAATACTTTTACTGTCTCAGTTGTCTCTTCACTGTAATCTGAATTTCATCCTTAGCCACTTTACTTCTCTGAATCCTGCCCAACAGCATTTAAACAGGCTCAAACCTAATCATTTAATTAACAAAACAAACAAAACTCCAGGGTCATATTTGCCCTATCTAAATCACCTCCTACACCTCCTCAATCTACTTGGATTTCCAAGTCCATTACTCTACATAAACAGCAATCTTCAGTCACCAATGATTTCCACATCAGTCTCATTCACATAAAGACATTTCTGGCTCATACCTTAGCCTCTTTACATTTGATACTCATGAGCAATCTGTCCTTGAAATAATACACTCTTCCTCTGACTTTTGTGACTTCATAATCCTGATTTTACAGCTACTTTTCAGGTGGTGTTTTCTTAGTCTCTTAGTAACTCATCTTTCTTCACCTGGCCTTTACTCTTGTAATAATTTTTACTAAGAAAAATATTCTCTTAAAAATCTTTTTAGTATTTTTATCAAACTAATCTTAGCAAACAAAAATAGAACCTTGGTTTTAATTTGCATTTCTTTCATTATTAGTGAGGCTGAGTCATTAATTTTTCTGTGAATAACCTGTTCCTATATTTTTCTTTTTTTAAAAAAACAGGTAAGAAGGTCTGTTAAGTATCTGTAAGAACTCTGTATACAGAGAAATTCTTGTCTGTCCTAAGTATTTCAATATTTTTGTCTCTTAATTTTGTTTATGTCATTTTCCTCCCATAGCAATACTTCAACTATCGTGTAGTCTAATTTCTCAATCTTTGATTATACTCTATTTTTATATTATCGCCAGCAGTGTTTGAGAGTTCCAATTGCTCCATCTCCTCACTGAAACTTGATATTGGCAGGCTTTAATTTTTGCCAATATGTTAAGTAGAAATGGTATTTCACTGTGGTTAGGTTGCATTTCTTTGATCTTTGATGAGAGTGACTATCTACTGAATATATGTATTGGTCATTTGTGTTTTCACACTTGTGAAATTCCTGTTTAAGTTTTTAACCCACTTCTTGGTGACACTGTTTATTCTGTTCTTTTTGCAAGAAATGTTTTTGAAATACTAACTCTTCATTAATTATACTTTATTATAAATTATTATACATAATTTCCTTCATTTTTTAAGATTGTCTTTTAATTTTTTTGAACAGAAATATTTACTTTCAATGTAAGGACTCTATTTATTCATATGAATACCAAACTGTGCTAACATTTATTTGAACAATCTTTCCCTACTTATTTATAATGACATCTCCAACATACATCAACTCTCCATATACGCATGAATTCTAGGCTCTCTGCTCTATTTAACTAGTTGTTTTTCTGCATCCTTACACTAACACACACCATAATATATCTTGATATACCATAATCAACATAAAAAATAGATCTTATTCTTCTGAAGCATTTTTGCTCTTTCATATACATTTTTTTTTTTTTATTTTGTTTTATTTTTTTTTTTATTTTATTTATTTTTTTTTTAATATAATTTATTTTATTATCATTAATTTACAATTACATGTGCAATATTACGATTATTAAACTACCCTTCATCAGGTCCCCCCCACCAACCCCATTACAGTCACTGTCCATCAGCGTAGTGAGATGCTATAGAATCACTACTTGTCTTCTCTGAGTTGTACTGCCCTCCCCGTGCCCCCCCAACATTACATCTGCTAATCGTAATGCCCCTTTTTTCCTCTTATCCCTCCCTTCCCGCCCATTTTCCCCAGTCCCTTTCCCTTTGGTAACTATTAGTCCGTTCTTGGGTTCTGTGAGTCTGCTGCTGTTTTGTTCCTTCAGTATTTTTTCTTTGTTCTTATACTCCACATATGAGTGAAATCATTTGATACTTGTCTTTTTCGGCTTGGCTAAGTTCCCTTTTCTTAACCCCATTTTCAGCCTGTTTTCTTTCCTTGTGAACTGCTCTTTTCACCTTGCTGTCAGCTCATCCTCAACGCCTGGGCAGCTGTCTGCGGTCCAGCCGCGGATCATCCTGGGCAGGGCAAGGGGCCTTGGGGTCCTGGTGACCAGGCAGTGCCCAGCGGCCCGCCTGGCCCTGCTCCTTGTGCAGCTGACAGCCCCACCTTCCTTGCATCACTACAGTCCCCTCTGAGAATCTGACGACAGATGTGAAAACTGGGGGAAGAATGCACATAAACAGTTTTAGAAGTTTCTCATACACACTCCATCCAGGGAGTCCTCAGGTCTGCAACTCAACCCAAACATAAATCTTCCTCTAGAGAGGAACAGGAGGCTGAGGAGAAAAGTGAAGAGCAGGATGGTACATTGAGTGAGCCAAGGGAACAGCTGGGGGCTGGGGAAGCCTGCTGCCTCCCTCCCTCCCCGCCAGGCACAAGGTGGGGGCCGTTCTGTTCCCTGACAAGTGTGTGGGTGGCACTCTGGAGCCACTACTTCTATTCCTGCCACAGTCTGGGAACAAACTATGTTTAGGGCAGTGCTTCGTGAAACAGCTTCCAGCCTAATGTCAGGCAGAGCCCAGCAGTCCCTGGTGCCCAGTAGGCTGTGGTCTTGCAGCAGAAGTCCCTGTCCAGGAGGCCACTGCCGGGTGTTCCAGCACAGCCGAGGCTCTATCCACTGCGAGGGAGGGATGGTCACCTGCCCTCTGCGTGCCCCAGACCTGTGTGCAATGCGATGGAGACGCCAAGATGCCAACAGCTGGTTTGACCAGAGGGCAAGGAGTAGCAGGGTGGAGTCAGGGGGCTTGGATTCCCTGTGCTAGCTTTGTTACTTGGAACAAATCACTTCAAATCATCAGGCCTCACTCCCTCCTGTTAAATGAGGTTTGGGTGCACTGAGATTTGCTTGTTTGAAGGATGCAAATCTCCCCACCTCTCTCCTCAACCTCTTGCAGGCAACAGTACCTGCAGGGGCTGGGGGTGACTAGTCCCACAAAATCAGGCCACAGAAACCCTTTAGGACGTTGGGCCTTGGGAGGGCAGGTGCTCTGTGACACTGAAGGCGACAGCGTCCCCGGTCCCCTTTTTACGGGTGTGCAGAAGGTGCTATGGGGTGATCGTCCCGCCAGATCCTTCGGGGAGGCCAACCCTTACTAGTGCGGACGGCCGAAGGTGACTGAACACAGGGGCCCCAGGGCCTTCTCCGCAGCGCGGACCGGGCCTCGCAGCCTTGTGGCCGGCCGGGTGTGGCGGGACCGCGTGCCAAGCCGCCGATGCTATCTTATTCCGCCGGCTTTGCGGACGCTCAGGGCGGCCCCCGGAGGCGGGAGGACTCCGCGGCCCGGGGAGGCATGGGAGCCAGGATACGACCCTAGGCTGGGCTGTGGGACGCACCGGACGCCGGGCGGACATGGGTTCTGCAGGGCCTGCGCCCGCGAGGGCCAATCAGGGGAAGCAGAAGCACCCGGTTATCTTTTTCTGTCCCAGGGGCCTCTCGGGGAGCGCCATTTGTCCCGCGACCCCAGGGGCCTCAACTTGAGTTTGTCCACGCCCTGGGGCATGCGGCTCCGGAGCCTCGGGCCCCGGTCCCTCTCTCCTTCCCAGCGGGCCAACGGGGTGGCCGGTTGCCCGAGGCCCGCGAAAGCGTGGCCCGAGGTCAGTGCAGAGCGGCCGGGCGGGGACAAAGACGGGGGACGGAGAGCGAGGGGGAGACAAAGCGCAGAGGGGCTCGGCGGCGGCGCCGGGGCCCCGGAGGCGGCTCCGGGCGCGGCGGAGCCAATGGGCGGGCGCGGGGCGGGGGCCAGCGGGGGCGGTACTGCGATAAGGCGGTGGCGGCTGCGGCCGCTCGGGGACCACTGGCAGCGGCGGCAGCTCACGCCCGCGCCTTCCTCGCGCCCGAGGTGTCCCCGGGAGACCGAACCCCGCCCCGCGGCCCAAGCCGGGGCCCGGTGAGAACCGCAGGGGGGAGGGGCCTGCATCCGGCTCTCAACCCAGGGCGCCCAGGTGGGGGCTGCGGGCTCGAGAGCCGCCGCCCGCGGTGTCCCGAGCCGAGCGCCTCCGCCCGTCGTTTTCACCCTCCAGGGCGGGCTTCCACTTGGAGGCGGGGCCGAGCCTACCTCGGCTGGGCCCTCCGGGGACCCGGGTGCCCACCGTGTGGGTCCGGGGACCGAAGAGCGGAGCGCTTTGGAAGCGGCTCGCCCGGCGGGGCGGGAGGCCGGGACCGCCAGCGCTGTCCAGGGCCTGGGCCGGCTGAGCAGGGGCCGCCCGCGGTCTCGGCGCCTGGGCCCTGCGCCGGGCAGCGTGGGGCAGGGGTCAGGCTGGGCTAGCGGATTCTCGCCGCGGCCCCGCCCGGCCCACCCACTCCAGACCGTCCCTCATCCCAGGCTGGGTCCGGGTCCGCGGGCGCTCGCGGAGGCTGCGCGGAGGCCCCCTCCCCCAGTCCTTGCCCACTAACCCTGTTCTTCCCCCCACACAAGGTTCTACCCAGGGACCCCTGCCCCTTGGGGAGCAGCGTGGGGGGCGGGCAGGCGAAGGGGAGGTGGGTGAGGGACGGAAGTGGCAAGACCTAGAGCAACAGGAAATGACTTAGGGAAAGTCCCAACCACAGCCCCCCAGCCCCCTGCCTGTAAACACCCCCACCCCCACCCTGCAGGCTGGAGAAGGGTTTGTGGGGCCCTCGCGATCGCGGTCGACTTCCCCTTGCAGAACCCAGCGGGTGCCGCGTCTTCACCCAGGGCCTCCGTCACCTCCAAGAGCCATGTTCCAGGCTGCAGGAGCAGCCCAGGCCACCCCCTCTCATGTAGGTGATCCAGCCGGTGGGAGGGCCCCTGGGCGGGAGTCTGGCCTGGGGGTGAAGGGATAAGGCTCGGCATGTTTGCCTGCCACCCCTTACACCCCCCTGGGATCTCGGCTGGTGACCACAGCCATGGTCTGGGGCATCGCTCGGCTGACCCTGCCCTGACTGGCCCTCTTCCCCAGGAAGCCAAAGGCAGTGGCGGCGGCAGCTCTGTTCAGCGCTCCAAGGTAGGTGGTGAGGATGGGTGGTGGGAGGAAAGGGGGCGCTGGCCAGGCCCTTGGCTGAGTCTTTCCCTGAAACAGTCCTTCAGCCTTCGGGCCCAGGTGAAGGAGACCTGTGCCTCCTGCCAGAAGACTGTGTACCCCATGGAGCGGCTGGTGGCAGACAAGCTCATTTTCCACAACTCTTGCTTCTGCTGCAAGCACTGTCACACCAAGCTGAGGTGCGCCCTCGCCCTGCCCCTGCCCTCCCCTACCAGCCCTGACCTGACCTGACCACACTTGTTCTGCTTCTGCAGCCTGGGCAGCTACGCGGCGCTGCATGGGGAATTTTACTGCAAACCCCACTTTCAGCAGCTGTTTAAGAGCAAGGGCAACTATGACGAGGGCTTTGGCCGGAAGCAGCACAAGGAGCTGTGGGCCCACAAGGAGGTGGACCCTGGCACCAAGACAGCCTGAGGCCCTTCTGACCATCCACCCCCTCCACAGAGGGCCTGGAGCAGGGCAAGGGGAAGGATGGGAAAGAGACTGAACTTGGGTTCTGGTGTGCGGGCAGGTTGGGAAGGGGATAAGGTCATCTTGCTCAGGTGGAGGGTTATAGGGGCAGGGCTCTGCTCCAGGATTCATTCTCCCTCAGTGGGGGGGTGGGGGTGGGGGGTGGGAACCAGGAATGGGGTTTGCTCACCACCCTTCCAACCTATCCCACCTCATCACGTCCCCTGAGAGGCCCCCAAGCCCAGCTTCCCTGTCTACGTGCCTTTTCTCCAGCAAGGAGTCAGCATGCCCCCCTCAGGGTCCCAAGCTCCCTCACTGCCACCCAAGGCCCTGTGTGGCCCCTATGTCTCCCCATCTACCTCTGCCCTTAGCCTGGTCCTGAGCCATGGAGACTTGGAAGAAGGAGACCCAGAGTGTCCCCTGCTGGGCCTCACAGAATACCCACCAGGAGTCTGGTGGGGAAGAAGGGGGAAGTGGAAGCAGCCCTGCCCCCTGAAGAGCAAGGCTGGGGCATGCCCAGTGGGGCTTGGGATCATAGCTCACACCACCGGAGTCAAGAAGCAGAAGCTAAAGCACTCAGCCAGGCTGAAAGCCAGACTGGTCGGGGGCTGGGAGCGGCCATGCTCCCCTCCTCTTCTCCCGTTTCTGCTGGTTCTGACTTGTGATCAACCCTGTTTTAAACGTGTTTCACCAGATCCTGACTGTGTATTCTGTGGCCTAATGGCAGGGCTTTGTGGCAGGAAGAACACTCACCACAGGGAGGTGAAAGGAGTAGGGTCAGCCCCAAGCACCCCTGGCCTTGAGGGGGTTGGGAAGCTGACAATGGGTGTCAAGGAGCTAACAGCCAGCCTGAGAAATGGGGGTGCACCTATTCTCAGCCAGGTGCCCATGCTGTCAAACCCAGGGTGGTTTTAGAACTGAAACTCCACTTTGCCCCTCAGCCTTGTGTTGGTTAAGAGAGCATACGGCTGTCAGTGGGTGATGGTGCCGAGCCCTACTGCTCTTCCGTATGTTGGGGTCCAAGGCAGAACCCTTCTGATTCCTTGTCTGGGCCTTCTTTGCCCTGGAAATCAGCGAGAGATGTTGGGAGCCAGCAAGTCTGACGAAGGTTTCCTAGTCTCTGGGGCCCTTTTCCCCACTGTCATTTTCCCTTTTTAAAGCTCCACGGAGAGGAGCAACCAGTCAGGTAGTGCAAGGAGTGGGACTCCCCACCCCCAGCAGAAAGTCTGGGTTGTCTTGCCTCAGACCCAAACTGCCCGTGGGCTCCATGAGTTGGAACAAGCAAGCCGACTCCAGGGGATTTACTGCCACCACCCCATACAACTTAAGCTCCTAAATGACCTTGTGTCCATAGCACAAGGTAAGGAACTGGGTGTTGAGCTCTGATGGCAGATGGCATCCTTGACCTGGGTACTCAGAGCATGAGGAAAGCACTGAGCACCTCATTCAGGGCAGGTTCAACTTCTACACCAGAGGCTTCAGATGGGGACAAGAATTGTCTCTCGCTGCTCTCAACTAAGCTCAGCTGCAGATAAACCAGGGTGAGACGGCAGTGAGGCAGTTCTTGGACACACCTGATCCCTACCCTGCAAGGATACAACTTCAGGTTTTTCTCTGAGCTGGGTAAGGCTCTACTAGATGCCAAGGTCCTGGGAACCCAGCTTTTGGTGACATTTGGGTCAGTAGGGCTGACGCTGTCACCTTGGTACATCGGCCTTGACGGAATCTCTCAGCAGAGCTCCTGGAGCAGGGAGAAGGGATGTCACCTGAGTTAGCAGTGGTACCAGCCAAGTATCCCATTCCAGGACCCCTCTTGGAATCATCTGAAGTTGTCTGCCAAAGGACTCAAGCTTGTTGCCAGGTACCATACCTAGTTCCTCCCAGGCAAACACCTGCTCCCTCCAACCCCAACCAAAAGCATTCCCACAGGGCCCCTCAGGTATAAATGATCCCTTTTATTGGTAAGTAATGCACGACACTGGCCTGGCTTTGCACTGCAAGCCCTCGGTCAAGATATAGTCAAATAACTATGGCTGCAGGTTCTTCTGCACGATCCACAATTCAGACACAGACACAGAGCTGGGGGTGGGGGGGAAGGGGGCCAAAGGGGTAGGAGGGCAGCAGAGTGCTGACTGTCTCTGTGTTGGGTTGGCCAAGGCTGACAGGCCCACAGAATGATGAGCAAATGGTGGCACAGCCCATCCCACGGCAATCCTGGGCCTGCTAGAAGACTGCCCTTCAGACCCTTCAGAACCCAGGCCATCCTAGGCCCACAACTTTTCATCTGGATTATTTTTTAAAAAACAAACAAACAATAAATTAAAATTAAGCAACACCTTGGTCCTGAGGATGCTGACCCAGCATATCCACAGTTTTTGGCACAAAAAAAGTCAGGGTCTTTTGGTTTTTTTTGGAGTGCAGTATTTGTTGGCTTGTTTGCAAATTAATTTTTAAAACACAGTCCCTGTGAGGTAAGACCCCGGGGTGTGGGGCTCTGTGAGAGCCTGAACCTGGGACACACAGAGTCGTCTCATTTTGTCAGACCAGGCACCATGCTCTGTTTCCCTTGCAGAAAGGACTAGGGATGGGGGTGTGGGCCCAAGAAGAGTGCTACAGTCATCAGGACAGGGGCACACAGAGGCCGAGCTGCCACCCGGCAGCTTTGGTCGAGATGAGGGGCCGGTCCCCACCCTGGGCAAGAGCCAAGGTGGTGGCAGGAGGTGCCAGACAGAGGCCCCTGGGGGAAAAGGGTGGAAACAGGCCCAGGCCCAACTGGCACCATGCAACACACATTCCTGCAAAACCAGCTGCTTTCGTTTTCTCTTCTCTCTTGAGGTGTCCATCACCTGTAACAGTCTAGAATTGATATATATAAAAACCATCAAATATGATCTGAGATATAAATTAACAAGTACAAGGCCTCACATTACATGATGTGAAAAGGCTTAAAACAGCGATAGAAACTACATTCATAAAAGTGCATCGTCAACATACAATGAAGGCTTTGGCTTGTTTTGGTGCCCGTGGGGAAGTGGGCATGGCTGGCAACGAGCTGCCTGGCGCTAATCCCCAGCTCCCTGGAGATGCCCATCCCTGGGCACTGGCTTTTTTTTTTTTTCCTTTTATGACAACTCCCAAGGAAACTGGGTGTTGAGAGGGAGGAGCTCTAGCAATAGGCACATTTTGGAGGGGAGGGGCCGGAAGAAAGGACCAGCACCCAGGCTGAGGTAAATAAGGCCAACTCTAAGCTGCTTGGAGACACTGGCTCCCTGACCCCCTGCTGCCACGCCTCTTCCAGAGGAGGAGGCAAGAAGGAAAAGAGGCTGACAACTCATGGGGATGGGCAAGACTGGCCCATAGGGAAGAGATGGTGGTTTTGGACAGTTGGTGGCATCACATGGGCACTCTCTTCTACCAGGCAGAGAGGGCTCTGGCCTAGCAGGGTTATGATTCACAAACAGGCTGATACAACTCCCCTGGCCATCCCGAACAGCCTGCTCAGGGCTCAGGGAGGCCAGCTGGGTCAGAGGCCCCCGCTGCATTGTCCATTGTCCTCTCTGCTCCTCCTCTGTGGGGGAACAGGTACCAGGCCAGGTGCACAAAGGCCACTACCTTCAGCTCTTTCCAATCCAGCCTCAGGCCCAAGCCCACCAGCAGGGGTACTCAGAGCCCAGAGGGCACAGTCTCCAGTTTAGAAACTGGGTACAGCATAAGAGTGACTCCAACTTGTAAAACAGAGACAATTGCATTGACAAAACTGGGTCTTCCCCTTGGCGGGGTAGTTCCACATCTCAAGCCCCTGCTTGGGGAGGCAGGGTCACAGGAGCAGGCAGGATAGGCTCCTTCCCTGAATAAGGCAGCATAACATTTGCTTCATTCATCTTTGGTAAAGATAGGGACTGCAAAGCTGACCTGGGGGCTCCAGGGAGAACATAGCCTGGGCCTCCGCCTTCCATTGGCTATGGGATGCTGGGCTACCTCAGGCTTGGGTGGGCTCATCCAGCCCTGGGATGGTGGTCTTCAGACATGGGGAGGAAAAACAAAATAACACTCTGAATGAAAGTAACACTATTCAGACGTCATGTCCATCCTGTGCCCCCAGGCCCTCTGGGCTTTGGCGTTGATTGCAGTGTCAGGCCGTGCCCCAAAGGTGGACCCCGTGGCGCCTCTCACACTGTTCCGAGCCCCTTCTCCTCCACACTGAACTAAGGACACTGGAGCTTTCGGGTCTGGTGGGCTGAGGGCCCCCAGTCCTTGAAGCTGCAGCCACCCCACCCTGGCTCTGAGCCCCCACAGCAGAGGGACACAAATGCTGGCTGGACTGCAGCTCCACGGTCCTCAGCCTTGCCTGGGAGAAGCAGCAATTTTGCTGAGCCCCCAGCAGCCCCGTGCCCGTGCAGCAGGGGCAGCCGGCAGCAGTGTGGCCTTGAGAGCTCAGTACACGAGCTGTGCAAAGTGGTGGGCGAGCAGCTCCTCAGCAGAAGGTCTCTGGCGGGCCTCTACAAAAATGCGCCTCAGGAAGTCCCGGCCATGCTCAGAGATGTGGGAGGGCAGCTGAGGATTGGTGGGCTGGGTGGCAATCTTGAAAATGGCAGCCATGGCTTCATACTCTGCCCAAGGTGGTTTCTCTGTCAACATCTCCACCACAGTGCAGCCCAGGCTCCTGGAAAGAAAATGTCATGTCAGCCTTCGCCGGCCCCAGGCTCCCTGCCCTGGCCGCCCTTGTGAAGGGAGGTGCCTTTCTCAGAACACCTTGAGGCAGGATGGGCCAAGCTGAGGGCTGACACGTCTGTAAAGGGTCCCCAAGGCCAGAAGAGGCTTCAGAGCACTGCCAACCTCACCACATGCGCTGCATCAACCTACACTCACCAGGGTGCTTCCTGAGGTTGGGGAAGAGAACCACTCAGCGTGAACAGAAAGGGCTCTGAGATAACCATGAGTCTCCTATTGCTGCTGTAACAAACTACCATGAATCTGGTGCCATAAAAAACAAATTCATTCTGGAGGTCATAAATCTAAAATAAGTCTCTTTGGACTAAAGTCAACATGTCAGAGGAGGCCCTGGTGGAGACTGTTCCCTTACCTTTTCCAGCCTCCTCCTTAGAGGCTGCCTACATTTCTTGGCTCATGGCTCCCTGTATCATTCCAACCTCTTAACTCCACTGTCACATCTACTACCCACTCTGATCTCCCATCTCCCTTTTAAGGACCCTTATGATTAGACTGGTCCCACCTGGATAATCCAGGATAATCTCCCTATCGCAAAAGTCTTAAATTAACCACATCTGCAAAGGCCCTTATGCCACATACGGTAAACTAATTCACAGGTCAAAGGGTTTAGTGCATAGACATCTTCCGGGGACCATTATTCAGCCCACCACAATAATATTACAAGGGGAAGAGACACTCTCACAACTTCTAGACCCTTAGAGAGGATAGGGACGAAGTTAGGTAGAGCAAATGCAAGCCATCTGAACGCTATGGGAAGGGGCAGAAGCCTGTTCTGTTTAGAGGCTGATCCAGGTCTCCAGAGCAGACCCTTTTTTCAGGGGTTTAGCAAACATACACGATGTTCCCACAGCCTGAGTTCCCAGTAGTAACAGCTGCTATTTGGGGCTGAAACATGGCACACAGGCCGTCTGCGCTGTGGCAGGCACCACCACCCCTGCATGCATGGAGCCTGCATCCTGGCCTGGCTACCATCCTAGAGCCCCCAAGGCCCATTTCTCAGCTAGAGCCACTACAGCCCCGACAGAGGGATGGCATCCCAGCATGTCCTCAGCGCTCACCACACATCTGCCTTCCGTCCGTAGCCCTCACCGCTGATCACCTCAGGGCTCATCCAGTAGGGTGTGCCGGTGACTGAGCGCATGCCTGTGCCCGACATGCAGATAGTCTGCAGGCGCTTGCTGGCCCCGAAGTCCCCCAGCTTCACATTCCCCGCAGAGTCTCGGAGGATGTTGGCTCCTAAGGCATGAAAGGGTGAAGGCTGCAGTCCTGGACCCTCTGGGCATTTTCTCCCATCCTCCCCCTTCCTGCCATTCCAGGTCACAGGCCTGCTGGGGCGGATGGAGGCTACCACAAATTAGACATGAACTGCACATAACAAGAAGGCTACTGACTGGAAGCCTTAGCCCTACAGCACAAAATGATCATCACCATGACCAACATCCGCATGGCATTTTACAAGTATTTTCCCAAATTACTCCACCAATCTTTACATCAATCCCCAAAGGAAGCACTTAGGGTCCCACTTTTCAGAAAGTTCAGAATGGTTAAGTGACCAGGTCTTAGGGACCACACAGCCTGCCCCTGCTCACCTTTGATGTCCCGGTGAACAATCATGTTGCTGTGCAGGTAGGACATGCCCTCCAGGATCTGCCGGGTATACTTCCGAGTCACGCTCTCTGTTAGAGCTCCATAGGCCTTCAACTGGTCTTTCACTGAGCCCTACAGCCACAGGAGTCAGCATGTCAGCACAGGAAGGGCGGGCAAGGGGGCAAAGCTATTTCCAGCCCCCAGTGTTGCAGTGAAGGTGTGATTCATCCAATCTCCATGCAACGTGCAATACTTTGCTAGGGGCTCTTGGGCAGCATGGAGAATATTAGAGAGTCCTTCCCTCATACAACATACCCAAATCCAGAAGGGAAGCCTTTCTGCTTCAGGTAAAGGCAGTACTTACTGGGTAGCGCAGCCACCCTGTAAGCCTCAGGTTAGGGTGGCCTTGAATGCTTCTAATCGATCACTGCAGCCAGATGCAGGGCCCTACCAACTCCAAGTCCCGCTATCACCTCACCTTCTTCCCTGAGCCTCTGGAGCCTCTGATCAACAGACCCATGTTAAAAGACTCTCCTCTGCAGGCCCCAGCCCCAGGTCAGGCCTTCTCTTGTGTGTCTCACACACATCAAGGAACACATACCCCTGGCATGTACTCCATGAAGATGGTCAGAGTCTTCTCGGCACGGTCCCGCAGACAGCCATAGTACTGCACGATGCGCTCGTGCTGCAAGTTTTTCAGCAACTGGATCTCACACTCCAGAGCACTCACCTCCTAGGGAAGGAGACCAGTGGTCACCTTGGCTCTCAGGGCCCCAGTTCCACCCGCCTGGGATCAGTTCAGCTCGCCCTGGCCTGTGGCCTCATAAGGGTCTGTCTTCTTGGGAACTTCAGCTGGAGAAAAGGGGATTCTCTCAACCGTCTGGCTTTGGTCACCATGCTGGGCAATCCTTGGGATGGTGGCACTCCCATGCTCGAAGAAAGGGTTGTGGTGCTTAGCTAAAGTAACTGCTGTATTTGTCCATGCAAACTGGAGCGTGGGCCACACCCAAAGCTGAACTCCAAAGACAGGGTCCTTCCTGGGCTGAGAGCTGAAAGAGGCCTTATTTGGTGAGGGCAGGCAGGCAGGCAGGCAGGCAGGCAGGCAGGCAGGCAGGCACTGCTCTATGTGGTGCTGCTCAAAGCCTTTCAGTTTGGGTTGCTTGGTACTTTGACATGAACTCAGTTCCTCATTCCCAATCGCTCCCCTGCGTACTTGATGCTCTTAGGACTACAGTCTCTTCACCCCATGGCCAGGGCCGGGGTGGACAGTTAAGGGAACTTGGGAGGAAGAACAATGGGGGAAGCAACCTATAGTACCTCAAGCAATAAGTCTACGCAACAAGACAAGGCATTGTTGTTGAGAGGGAGAAGCTGGAAGACTGTCCTTGGGGAAAACAGTACCTTGCTTGTCTCAGGACTGTCTGGGTCAAACTGGACCTGCTTGGAAGCAAGTTCTCGTCCTGTGTCCACATCATAGCACAAATAGACCCTGCCGAAGGCACCCTGGCCTAGGAGCTTCCCCCGGCGCCAGTTGATGGGGGCACTGGGAGCTACGAGAGAGCAGAAGCAAAAGGGTATCACTTGGTGCAAATGACTTACCGGACTCCTGTCTCACCCTCCATAGGCTCTATGATGGGACCTGTGCCTTGAGCCCCTTGCTCACCCAGGACCATGACATCGGCCAGCACATCCCCACCCACGCCTGAAGCAGGCCCAAAGCCCTGGTCTGTCAACCTGAGGCCTGAGAAGTAGATGACTGGCAGAAGTCATCATTAAATGCTCTCTGTATCCATCAAATACCTTTACTTCCAAAGCCCCAAGTATCTTAACAGAGCAGGGGTCAGGGAAACTGCTCTTCAGTTTACACACACAAAAAAACTGAAGACCTGAGGGGGAAGTGGCTTGTCGCCCAACAGCAGAGTGAGGCCTGAGTCTAGTGGGTCTCCTGCCCCCCCGCAGGCTCCTCCAGTGTGGGGAGGGTGGGGGAAGGCAGCCTGCTGCTGAGCCCAAGAGCACCAGTAGAGCCACTGCCTCCACCCTGTAACCTGTCCGAGCGTCCCCAGAGCAGTGTCTTCCTAGACAGGGCTCACTACTCACACTTGGTTGGCACGTTCCTCTCCTGCACAGACAGGGCGTTTTCACTGTCTGCGCTCCTCAGGCGCCCTCGGGGATCCAGGTATTGCACTGCTAGACCCATGTTCTCGCCATTTGTGCTCAAGGAGCGGCTGGAGGGCACCAGGGTGAATAGGTTGCCTTGATGACGCCGTATTCGTGGAAATGTTCTTCTGCCTGAAGGGGTGCAGGGGCCACAGCAGAGCAAGTCAGACCGCTGGCCACAAGGCTAAATGTGCAAACCAAGTTATACCCTACCTCTGGTCTATCCTATCTGCCCTCCCACCTGACTCATGTCAGAATGGCTGATGTCCCAAGCACCATGAGAATCAGAGCAAAAGCAGGAATCAGGAAGCAGCAACAGATGGTTAAGGGAGCCCTGGCCAAAGGGAAGGCCCCACTTCACTTGCAAGGACAATCTCCTGCTGAAGCCTGTTTTCCTTGGCATCCTCATCCTAACCCTCTGTGGAAGCTCCCTCTGTCTGCTGCCTTGGGACAGAAGAGGGCACTGGAGAGCTGGTGCCGTGGAGCACGCCATGGGCTCAGACAATGGCCAGTGTTCCCAGCGGCAGCAGCTTGGTCTCCCTCTCTTCCTCTGCCCCCATCTCCAATGCCTCAAGTCTAGGCACAGTTCTTCAGGAATAAAGGAAACATGGGGTCTGGAGAGCTCGGACCCGGCGCCTCCAGTTTTCTGTGGCAGAGCAGGCACCACATCCCTTCCAAGGCAGCCAGCAGGGGGCGGACAGCGGCACACTCACCGTCGTTGTAGTCTTTGTGGTGCACAGACACATGGTAGCGCCGGGGGTAAGTTCCACCTTTGACCCCTTTGTCATAGAGCTGAGTTTCCCGATCTGAGTAAGACAAAGAGAGGCATTACTGGCTTCTGGGTAGGTTAACATGAGTGAGCCGTTGAAGCCCCTATGTCACCTGAGACCTCAGGGCAGCAGGCCCCAGAAGAATGAAAACACAGTCCTGGCTTCTCAACTCAGCCATCACACTGCAGTGCTCACTCACGCCCTGGTGGACTCACCCGAGAACTCCTGTCTGTTGTCTGGGAAGCTCTGAGCTCGGGACATTCTTGATTTCCGGAAGGATGGGCTGGAAAAAACAAAACAAAATCACACAGTAGACTTCAGCGTACTTCCAAAGCAGTCCACTAGGGCAGAAGGCAGGATATCCAGATGGACTCCCTTTCCTCCCTCCCTCTCATGTCATTACAGGATAGGAAGCAGAATTTGAGAGAAACAGCCTTTTTCTGAGTTCAGCCTCCTACTTTCTCTTTACTGGTCTAAGGCCCAAATCTGACAGGACTGAATAATAAACCCCTGCAGTTCCCTCTGGCGGCACAACACTTCTTGCACTTTCCTCCCACACTGGCAGGACAGGAAGAGTTGCAAAAAAGTCTCTTGCTCAGGGCAGTAACAGAAACAGTGACAATACCGAGCACCTTCCTTTCAGATTAATCACCACCACTCCATTTTAGAGATGAGGAAGCCAAAGAAACAGATTAAGAGACTTGTCTGAAGCTACTTGACTATTTGGTGGAGCTGGGGTCTATCTGACTCCAGATCCCATGATGAGGAGATGAAAGCTTTATGCTTAAGTTACGCTGGGCCTCACGTAAGTTAAGTCCACATCACTGGGTTTCACCCCCAAGGAGAAGAAAGGAAAGCGTTGGAAGGATGAAGGAAAAATCCAAGAACAAAGTGGGCTAAATTTGGCTATCCTTCCCAGCATCCTCCTGAATGGTCCCTTCCCATACATGTGAGTGCTTTTTGAGAGGGCCACAGGTGGGAAACTCTCACTTCAGTGACATGGGGCTATTCCCTCCTTCCTAACTAACAGACCTTCTGTAGTCCTGTTCTATCACCACCCCCATCCCCACCTGGTGACAAGGCTTAGGAGACAGTCCAAAGCCAGGCTCAGTCCCTGTCCTGGCAGAGCCCTCAGTTGGTGGCAGCCTCCCGGCACTCTTACTAGGCTTTCTTGCTCTCTCCTGGTTGGAGAGCAAGCCCCAAACAAGGCTATGAATTGGGTACCAGCAGGTCGACTACAACTGTATTCTATGATATATAGAGAGAAGACAGTGCTCATCAGTGGTCAGATCTGTCAGGAAAGACACATAGTACACATTTAGCCATGGTCACAAGGTCATCACCTATGTGAACAATTAATCAGTTACACACAAAAAAAAATAATCCCCAAACCTGTCCTGTAGTCTCTGACCATAGCCCTAAGCCCAGCCAGATGTGCCCTTGGGCATTAACAAGGTGAAGGTGAGAGACTGGCTGGATTAGTACCAAAGCCAACTGTGAACACATCCCCACTGATGTATGAACCAGCTCTGCAGAACCATTTGGTATGTAAAGGACAGCACTTGAGATCCCTCCCAAAGTGTAAAAATGAGATCACACACCAAGCAGGCACTGTGGGAAGCTGGGCAGTCTGGATATTTTGTTTTCTGTTTTTATATCCCAGTTTCTTATTCTACCAGAAGCATTTGGAGAAAACAAATGAAAGCAAGCCCACAGATAATAATTCAACTTTGTCCCCAAACACTGAAGGGCTACTGCTTTTCAGTCCAGATGACAGCAATGAGGCCAAGAGTAGAAGCTCAGCCTGTATTATGTAGAAAGTCAAAACATGTAAAGCACTTGGTGCAATACAACAAGTATTTAATACATGTGAGCTGCTATTATGAGCTACTATTACATTCATGTAACTATACAAACATAACATTCTCATGGCATTTGGAAAATTAAGAAGAGGGCTAGGAATCCCAGTGAGAGGGTTCTTTCCCAGAAGCATGACACTTTAACAAAGGGCCTGCAGACCAGTGTCTGGATCAGAGACACACACACTTGCTAACTCTATTTCTTCAGCCCATCAGTTCCAAAAATGCCTACACACTAGCCCCCAAACCAGCCACAGTCTCATACCTGTCTGCTGACCTGTCCAAGGACTGGCAACTTCCCGACAATGAATTTTCAGCACTGCTTAGGGGATCCAGCATCTGCAAGGCAAGTCATATAATAAAACCCCAGCCCCAGCCCCAGCCCCACTCCCAGCCAGGTGACTCAAGAGCTTTATGGCCCAACCAAGGCCAGCAAATGGTCCTTTTTTTCTGAAATAGGAAAATGCCCTTTCTCTGTCTAACCTTTCCACTGTGTAGTGGTAAGAATGGTTAGGAAGGTACCACTCTTCCTCACAGTTTGAAAGGTAAGTTTCCAGGAGGAAGAAAGAAAAATGCCTGGCTGGCATCCCAAGGAGCTCTGCCAAGAGAGCAAGGCAGAGACACTGCTTCTCTTGTTGGCATTTTCTTGGCTCATGTACTTTGGTACCTGGCGCTAGAAATGGTACTGTCCTTCAGAGGCTTCCAGTGCATTTGGGTGGGACCATAATACTTCTGTTTACAATCCATAATTTATAATTTACAAAGACAAGTATTACCCTCGTTTCACAGATGAGCCACTGCAGGTCTAGAAAGATCAGGAGAACCATCTGAAGTCACAAAACGTTGTGCAATTGACACAGAACAAACATTTCCTAGTTCCTGTTTCTCATGAACAAATAATAGGTATCTATGTAAGTATAAAATGTTTCTCTGGTCCTTGGTCAATCAAATGCATTAAAAAAAACTTTCAGATTATCTTTTTCTCCAACTATTCTCCCCTTCATATCTCCCAAGGTGGGCAATACTCAATACCAAAGTATTCATTTTTTGAGATCCAAAGTTAAACATTACATAGGGAAGCGGAAGCAGAGTATCAGAATTATGAAAATTCACTTAACAACTTTCATAAAATTAGTTCCAACTCAAATGGTCTTTCCCATTTAATAACAGGGCCCATCTCACCCATAACTTCAAATGCTTTAGGGTGTACTGTCATGTATGATTAAAGAAAAAACTTGCCAATCAAGGCAAACTAACTGCAAAGTAAAATTGCAAACCTTGCTAAGAAAATAGGATTTCCCCAAAAGGATAAAACCAGTATGGGAAAGAACTGCTCTCAATCCATCAAATGCATATTTAATAAGGTCAAACCAATTAAGCAGACCAAGAGAAGTGAGGACAGGCAAGTGCAAGTTGGTTGTGATGGAGGAGGACAGATCTCAAAGGTTCAAGAGAGGTCTTGGAAAACCCGCTGAATTCCATGAAAGCTGCTGCAAAAAAGGACCCTCTTTATGGCAGTGCGGCAGAAGTCAAAGAGCAAGTGAAGGAAGTTAGTTGTGCTAGCAAAATTTTCATAAGAAAAATGAAGCCAAGAAAACTAACATGAATCATGCTTTTATTCATTCTAAAAATCAGCAAATAGATGCAGCTACTAACTAAATCTGATTAAAGAAAAAACAAAATAAACGTATCTTAGTTTCACTTTCAAGAAAGTCCCAAATGAATATTCTTTCACTATATACTATGCTATTTCAGTCTTTAAGTGGATTTATCTTGAATGGCCTGTTACCAGAACAGTTCTCTTGAGCCAAAGAGGTGTGGCACTGGGGAAGGACTCAGGCATCCCCCAGTCACCACCTTCCTGGGCCGCTTTCTAAAAAGTCTGTCCTCACTAGAAATCTGATACTCTCACGCCTTCCAGGCTAGGTAGGTCAAGAAAAGAAGTAAAAGGACGAGGGTATAAGACCATGGGGAGGGGCAGAGACCAAAGGCAATCAAACTGATTTTATACTCCAGTCAGCCTTAGTATAGCTGTTGGCCAGAAGTGCTCAGGGAAGAAAAAATGGAAAGGACCGTCAGGAAAACATCCAAGGAGGAAATGTGCAGTTAAAAGCACTCTAGGGCACTGTTCTAAACATGAATTTATCTGGATGGCTGGAGTATCAAAGAGAGAAGAAGCAGTGTAAAGCGATCATAGCCTATGTAGTTTGAATAATGCTGTACAGGGATTTAGTCATTGAAAGGAAAAAAAGTTATAAGTATCAGTTTCAGGGGAAAGAAAAGTTACAAGAATCCGTTTTGTGTAAAATCCCCCATGTGATGGTGCTGGTTCTTCCACTGAATGATTTATCCTTAAAAAATTTCCCCTTTCCAGACCAAATCCTAAAATTTCTTAAAAGCAGGTCTTTCTTCTTGCAATCAAAGCAAGCACATTGAAAAGACTTCAGAAAGAAGCCAGAGATCTCACTCTAGCTGAGGTTCACTAAACCAAAATGCCATTTTCATCAAGTGAGCCACTAGTTTAAAGCCACCATTAAAATGTATGAACTGTTGTGGTGAAAACACCCTAAGGTGACCCGCCCCCCAATGAGTCACAGCCTTGTAAATCCCTCCCCTTGAGTACAGACAGAACTGTTAACTTGCTTCTAGTCAATAGACAATGGCAAAGTAGATGGGATATTAATTCCTGTGATTATGCTTCATTATATAAGACTCCATTTTTGTAGACTGGAGAAGAGATTCTTCTGATGGCCATGAAGAAGCTGCAATATTGTGAGAGGACCATGTGGCAAGGAACTATGGGTGACTTCGAGGTGTTCAGAGTGACCCCTGGCTGACAGTAAGAAACCAGAGATCATGGTGCTACTGCCATAAGAACTGAATTCTGCCAACAACCATGTGAGCGTGGAAGGGAACCCCAAGCTCCAGAAAAGAATGCAGCCTGGCTGACACTTGAATGCTACCTTACATGACCCTGAGCAGAGACCCAGGTAAGTCATGCCTAGATTCCCAGCCCAGGGAAACAGTAAATTAACAAATGTATGCTGTTTGTGGTAATATGTTACATAGCAGTAGGTAACTAATATAGCTGTCTACGATCATAAAAGTTCACCCAAAGCAACCAATCCAACAGTGTAATCTGGATACGGTATACTCCTAACTTTCATCAAGAAATAATAAAACTAAAATATGGCCAGTGGAAAAAAAATCTATCAGTTTAGGATTGGTCATGTTAAAACTGCTGAAATGACAGGCGGTTGTAAGGAAGGATACAAATAGCAGAGCGGTGTTCTGCAGGGAGACCAGTGAGAGGACCACAGAGGAGGAAAATCTGTCAGATGCTCATCCAACACCAAGGAGGCAAAGTATTCAGATCATGTTTGGCTTGGAATTGATATTTGGCCCCTAAAGAAGAATAATCCATATTTGGGGAGGCCTTGTTTACAAAAAAGCTACTGGATGGAGTTCAAGTCCCTCAGCTCTGCACCATGCCCACTAAGGAAAACCCATTATAACCTTGGTCTGACACACTCTAAGCACCCCTGGCCCCCATACTCACGCACTGCTCGCTGGTCTCTGGGATGAACTCCCCCTCACTGTTGATGCTGGTGTAGGACCCCTGCCGGGCAATGCGCTGCTGCCGCTCAGGCACATACCCAGGGGGAGGAGAGCTTCGGCCAGGATTCTGGGAGCCTAGGGCACAGAAATAAGAACTCAGACTACAGAGCTCAGGACGTGCAGCTGGAGAGCAGCAGACATGGCACCAGCTCAGACCTGTTGCAGAGGGTGGTGAAAGCCTAGTTACAGCTCTTTTAACAGCCTGAAGAGAGGTCAGCCTAACAAAGTGCTGCAGCTCAACAAACTTTCTGAGCCTGGGGTGTCCTCCTTCTAATCTGAGGACCTCTAAGAAGGAAGAAAAATAATAGAAAGGTCAAAAAATGGTGGGGAGGGTTGGTCTCTGAAAGACAGTCTCTAAAGGGTTTAAACTTATTTCAAGGTTCTTCAAAAAACTGAGTCCTTCATTCTTCTGCATGAAGCCAGTCATTCAGAATACATAGTTCAATTCAGTTGTATGGAAGACATAATGAATTCACCACCAAGAACACTTCTCATCTCTTGTTGCAGGCACCAACACAGTATCTCTAAGGACCACTGACAAGGTGTGGTGTCTTGGGCAGGAAGGCTAACCTAGGTCTCTCGGTTACCTGACTTTCCCACCTGACACCAAAGTAGAGGCCAGAGACAAAACTGCTCTGAAAACAGGCATAGAATTTTGCTGGATTTCCAATTGCAGCACCTCACTCACAGGGTAGAAGTCACTAATTCTAAGATAAAAAGATACCTGAGCCATGCCTTTCAAATGATCTCAAATAGCACATGGAGGAAAGAGTCAGTTTGTCCAAGTTTTCTAAGCCCTGGCAGAAAATGAACTGCTCTGAATGTAAATGCAGGGAGATTATGCCATGAACAGAGCAGTGAAATTAGCCAAGGCAATTTTTCTTTTATTTTTTATACTGTTATTTCTCATTTAATCCTTACAACACCCCTTCAGTGGAGGTGCACTATTATTGTCTACACTGAGCAAGAAGGGAAGCCAAGGCCCAAAGTCATAGAGTGACTTAGTGGCAGGGCTGCAGCTAGAAAACAGGTTTGTGATTTCCAGAGCAGTACAGCCAAGGCAATTCTGAGACCATAATTTATTTCTAAAAAGGGAAGGCATGCTGCTTAACACAGTGGCGTAAGGCAAAACTTCTCCCTGAACTGGCCAGGCCATCCACTCCCCATGAGCAACCCAAACAGAGGATGGGGATCCCCATGCATGGGGAAATATGCCAGCCTTTCTTCCAGGATCAGGAGGGAGACTAATGTGGGGATTTCTTGACAGCACAAGGCAAAGTGTTATGTTTCATGAAGCTCAATTTCAGAGTGATTCTATCCATGGTCACTTCTGAGTCAGAGGCCAAGGATGCACATGCCATCTAGCCAAAAGAGGGCTCGAAGGCAATGACAAGGTGGAAGTAAGGGGAAATATGATTAGGAATAAAAAAGCTGTTCTACTTTTCATTGGCCCAGCTGTCAAAGACCCATGCAGCTGGCCATTTCCCTTGACACGGTATCACAAAATTCTAGTGTATGTAAAAAGAATGGTTTTCTTAAGCCTTACTGGGCTTCAAAACACAAAGCAATATTTAACACTTGGCTTACAAACATCATCCTGCTTCCCACTTCTGACTTTGATAACATTTTAATAGTCCACAAGTTCTATAGAAAGTAAACAATGTTTACAACATTTGTCAGCAGCAGAAGCAACCTAAATAGGCAAGCAAGGTGTAGTGAGAAAAGCCTAAGCTTGGGAATTAGATGAAAGGGGTTCGAATCAGGCTTTGTCACTCATTAGCTGAATGACTTTATAAAGTCTTGCCTAAATTTCCACATTTACAAAAATGGGGAGAACCATCTGTCTATAATCTTTTTTTATTAATAACCTTTCTATAATCTATCTCATCTATATCCTTTTTCAGAAGTTTTAAGTGTGGTGGCACAGGTACACAGTAGGAACTCAGCAGAATTCCACTCCTTTCCTTCATTCTGTATGGCAGACAGAACAGGCTGGACTCAAGATCATTCCTCCCTTCTTGTATGCCTTCCTGCTCTTCAGAAGTTAATCGGCTAAAAGCTAGTATTTTTAAGGCCCCCTTAGGTACAGCCACTCAGACGTTCTTGTGTGAGATTTAGATGACTTCCTGCTATCCCTGAACACAGACCCTGAAGCCTTGGTTGTTCTGCAGCAGCATCAGAGAGCAACCTCACCTGGTCTCCTATTCGCCCACTATCTAGGCACAAGTGCAGGCAACCCCGTGTTAAGTGGTGTGGACCAGAGTGGAGGGGTACTGTGTTTCTGGATCTTGTGACTTTATGATTATAGATGAGGGAGGTGTGTCTTAACCTAGAGTCTGTTTCTCTCACTCTCCCAAAGATTCTGTAAGCCAGAGTGTACACTAAATCTCTTCTTCCTGAAACTAGTTAGAGTGGATTCTGTTCTGTGTAACTGGACCCTGACCAATACACTCTGGAGTGAAAAGGTATTAACACATTTGACCTAGAACAAAAATGTCTCTTGTAAGGGACTGATCAGAGGGAAAGAAAACTCATTTATTGATGATATTCCAGACAGTGGCCCAAAGTATCCCTAGGCAGGATGAACTGTCCTCAATCTGTTACATGGAATGTCTAGGGTGAGATCTCCTTGGGATAAAATATCCATGGTCCCCTGACACTCTTCATTCTTTTGCCAGCTGCCACTGAACTCTCCCCTGGTTTTGTAGGTGGGATGGGACTAGCTCACATGAGGCCAGGCACTACAGACCCAGGAGGGGCTGGGGGAAAATAACAAAGGTTTTCTGAGCTTTTATTTCCAGCCAGAGACTTTCACTTTTTCCAATACACATTGCTGCCTGCAGAGAGCCAGCCTTGTTATCTGATGGGCAATGGGCCAGGGGCTATTGTGCACAGGCCCACAGCTTGGGGCAGGAAAGGGAAGTCTCCCCAAACCAATGGCTATCAGAGGAAGCGAATGGAAAAACCAGGAGTTGGCAGAACTGCTCCAGAGCATTTTCAGTTTTGTTTTTATCTTCATTTCAGAAATTGGGAGCCAATGAGATGCACAACAGCAGTCAAGAACAAGTGAGACAGGGACCTGAACAGGAAAGGATACTGAACTGTTCAGACTCACCGATGCTCACATATTCACCAGCAGGGACAGCAGTGAGCCAGACAGAGCAAACCACAGTGCTATGCAAGACAGCTCATTCTAGGTCTCAGAAGGCAAGCATAGTAGGATTGGAAGGCTCTATGGGACACCCTTTCTTAGCATTCCAGCCTGATCTTCCTCTAGTCTCATCAGGGCACTTGTACCAAGGGACCCAATCACTTCATCAGTTGAAGCAAAAGAGCAGAGTAGTCGTCCAGTGTTCAGAGCAGCCTACAACTTCACATGAAGGAATCCGACACATAAAGAGAAGGCCAGGGGTTTAGGCTGCCTGCTGCCTGCATTTCTCCCAGGGCACACTAGCTCTCTCCTAGCCTCCTTAACCCAGACTGGCAGAGTCTGAGCAAAACTCTATCCCTAGGATATGGTTGAGTCTTTTGCTTTGTACTCTACCTCAAAGCTGAAAGATAGGCTCTCAGGTTCTCACCCTTCATAGAGGACTACTGTCAGGAAGCTTGATGCAGTCAGGAAGTTGTCTCTGCAGGGAATTGTAGGGCTTTGGGTCAGTGCTAATGTGCAGGGCATTGCAAGTACAAAGAGATAGCTTTTTTTGGCCATCAACTATTTTCTCTAAACCTGTTCTCTCTTGGGGGTCAGATGAGATGGGGTGAGAGACCAAGTCTTTTTTTCTTTCTCAATGGAAAATCTTAACCAGCATTTCCCAATATGCTCACAATGGACCAGGCTGTTAAGAACAGAGCTTCTCAACATTTTCATTCCATAAGCCTCTAAGAATACCCTATATGTTTCAACTTTCAAAATTCCTATTTTATTTTGAAGGTGCTGCCACTACTAAACAGTTTCTGGTCTCATCTATCACAGAATAATTTATAGCAAGAAAGGAGAAAAAAACCTGTGGAAATAAAAGAAGCTGACCTCTGCAGTCCTGGCTTCCACTCTTCCAAATCTGTAGCTGGACTGGAAGTTTGTACTGTGCACGACTCTCTAACCCATTATTGTCTGGGGGGGGATCACTGTAAGTCATCTCATCCTTTCAACATTCCTTTTTGTCCTTTGCTTGCATTTTCCTTCCTCTCCCCTCCTTTCCTCCCTTTCTCCTTACCAAGGCATTATAAGCCCTCCAACTTGGACTCCCCAATTTATCCCCAGCAAGAGTCAGGTCCCCATGGTCCCCTCATTACCATCTCAATCTCATTTTTAGCCGTCTTTGTGTCTGTGCTCATAAACATGCTCAGATCTCTAGCCTAAAAATACCCTAACCTTATTTCTGCCACTAGCCCACCTTTTTTTCTTTCACAGCCAAAACTCCTTGAAAGAATTGATGGCCTCCACTCACTGGCTGCTTCTTCTTTGGGGTTGCAATCTGGCTTTGCCTCACTGTGGGATGCAATGGCAAGACAAATGGTATGCAGGAGCAAGATGAGGTGAGTGCAGAGGCAAAGGCACTTAACACAATGCACTAGAACAAACAGGAGTCAGAATGTGGCAGGGACGAGTCCTTTAGTTGAGGTTTGGCTACATGGCTTAAGGGCACCACCCAAGGTATTATGCAAGAAATGGTGCTTGAGCTCAGCTTCAAAGGTAGGTGCAATTTCCATAGTCAAAGATCTTAGGAAGGTCATCTTCACATAGGGAAATTCCATCTGCTCACAGGAGTCTCTCTTTTGGATTAACTCATTACTTAGTAGTTTGCTTGCCTGCTTTTGTTTTTTGTCATGAACTAGTTTAAAAGACTAACTGACATAAAAAAAAAATGGAATTCAAGGTATGTGTATTATGATGGAAAAAACAAAAGGTACACAAGATGGCTGGTTGCAAATATTTGAAAAACTGTTATATGAAAGATAGTATCTGTGTTATCTGTGTTGCTCAAGAGAGCAGTACTAGAGTCAATGGGTAAAGTGAGAGAAGGCAGATTTTTAAACTCAAAATAAGGAAGAACTTCAAATAAACAGAGCTGTCTGAAATTGGACTGGGCTAGCTTACACGTCCCCATTATGGAAAATGTTGTAGTGATGGCTGAATGACCTGCATGTTGCACTCTCTTGCTGAATACTCACAGGTTCATTAATGTTGGTGGGGGAGGACGGCAAAGAACCCCCTCTCCTGTTGTTGGGAGACTGAACTGCTAAGGTTTGTCCTTTGACCCCATTTCTACTACTAGGACTTCTCGTCCTCATGCTTTGACCCTGACTCTTTCTTCTGCTTCCTTCTACATCCAGAAGGCCTACACTGTACCAGATAGCAAGGGCTCAGGCGTTTGTGGATGAAAATGACAAGTTGTGCCTGTCTCTTCCAACCTGGTTGGTACTGTGTAAGGTCTCCTCTCTACCTTTTCCTGATTTCCCTCCTACTCCTCTGGTCAGTCACTTCCATGGCCTTTGCAGGTTCATCCTCCTCTAATTTTTCACTAAGTGTTTGGGTTCCCAGTGCTTAATCCAGGCCCTCTCCTCTTCTCACTCTAGTCTGGGCTTAGACATTCTCATCTGGGCCCATGGCTTCAACTTGACAGTTTCCTTTTTGTTTTTCTCTTGCCCTGACCATCTCCCTTCTGAGCCAGAGACCTATATATCCAACTGCCCAATTGTTATCTCCTCTCGGCTGTCTCAAAGGCACCTCTAATTCAACCTGTCTAAAATATCAGGTCTGCCCCTTCTCAGCGCCTGAAACCAGGTTCTCTTCTATCATTCCTATCTTAGTGAAAGATGGGGCTATTTATCCAGACTCATAAACAAGTAACTTATCTCTTGCTCTTTCAACACCTGCAAATTCAACCAATACCATAGTTCTTAAACCTCTTGGTCTTAGAAACTTTTTGCACTTTAAAAACAGAGGGCACTTAAAGAACTTTCATTTATGTGGGTTACATAGATCAGTATTCACTGTAATAGAAATTAAGGCTCAGAAATCATAAAAACACAATAACACACAAGCACACATTCCATCACCTATCAGAGCAATGACATTACCTCCAGCACATAATCTCTGGAAAACGGCACTGTACACTCATGAAAGAATACATGGAAGAGCAAATCATGTCTTCATATTATTATCTAAAGTTTCAACGTGGCAGACCCCCTGTAACAATCTCAGGGAACTCCCACCCCAGTCCCCACTTGGAGAACCACCATGATGACATATTCTGTCAATTTTACCTTCTAAATTTCTCAAGTCCACCTGGCCCTTCTCTCTCCACTACTGTCACTAGCCTAATCCAAGCTTCTTTCATCTGGACCACTGCATTAGCCTAATACGGTTCACTTGGACCCATTCTTGCCCCCCTCCAGTCTATTCTTCACACTGTAGCTAGAGCAATCTTTTCAAAACACAAATCTGAGTATGTCATGCCACCTATTCCTCTTCACTTAAAAAACGAAAGTGGATTTTTACTGCTGTCAACATAAGGATCAAAATCTTCATCATGGTCCCCAAGGCTCTGCCTCCCTCCAGAGTCTCAGCCTGGTCCTCCTCCCCTCCTCCCCAATCCGCAGCTCTCCAGCCCTCAGGGCTTCTTTCTGTTTCTCAAACACACCATACCCCTTCTGCTATTAGGCCTCTGCACTGTAGCTCTCCCTGCCTATAATGCTCTTCCCTGTATCCCCTTTGCGAAATTCCCATTCATGCTCTAGCTCATAGCCTAAGGCTTGCCTGGTTCCAAATCAGGACACATTTCTCTGTTATACATGCTCACAGCACCACACACGTTTTAGTCACAGCCTATAAATTATATATTAATCACATCATGATAAGTAAATGTCTTCCCATGAGTCTATAAGGGCCATGGGGACAGGAGCCATGTCTTTTTTGCTTACTATGTTTTTGGCACAGAGTATGTATTTTGAATGAATAAAAATGCAGTCTGATAACAAGATAATGTGATAAGCATTATAATGGAGATGGACATTTTCAGTGGCTTCCCACTGCCTACCAAACAAGCCCAAGTCTAGACATGTGGCCCAGACAACTTTTCTCAGACTTCTCCGTATCTCCTCCAAACATATTAGCCAATCTGAAGGACAAGTGAGATCTCTAGAGGCAAATAGTTGAAAAGCCCTCTCCCCTTATCCCTCCCTATGGAAATCTTCCATAATCTCTAAAGATCCAGCTCAAACAGCTCCTCCACAGACAGCATCTCCCACACATTCCAGTTAGAAATCCTCTCCCTTACTCAGCTCTATAAAAGGCTGGCAAGCTCTGCCCACTTCTCTTGCCACATCCACCACACTTCACACACGCTCCAAATCACCGGGCGTTATGGGAACCCACCACTTTATTTTGTGATTGTGCCTGACAGGTGCTCTTTCCTGTGTCTGAACTGTCTGTTTCTACTCTTTGCTCAGTAAATCTTCCTTGGAGTGTCAGCTCCGATGTTCCCTCTGCTGGGAAAGCCCTTCTCCAAGGTTCTGCGCAGTTGTTTACTGTCTCCTCTGTGCTCCCACATCACCCCCCTCCCTTCCACATGCCTTCCCTGTAGCATTCATCCTAGCTAATGGCTGGAGCATAATGCGTACTCAGTGAAGGAGCCTAGGATCTATTGTGTGCTGGGAGGCTGTGTTGCCCATTCTCTAGATAAACAGAACTTATTTCTCAGCATCCTCAGACAAGGGAAACTCCCCGTGTGGCTCCCTACACAGTGGCCCGGCATTTGGCCCTCCCTCCACACAAATCACAGGCTCTTGCTTAGCAGCAGGCAGCCCAAGCATTGCCCATGTCAATCTTCACTGCTCACTCCACAAATGAACAATGCTGCCCTCCTCCAGCCCCTCACTCTGTATGAGGGCTCTGGAACAGAGGCCAAACTGGTTATTTTCCAGGCTTCAAGGCACCTGGGTTACAGGGCCAGAGATATTCAGGATAGGGTCTCCTTGGTGGGGTGCTGGCTCTCTCTTCAACCAGCTTATTGAAAACATAGCAATTATTCCCATTAGAGAAGTAAGAAATGCATATTTCTTATTTTCAGCTTGGCAGACTTTCAGCTTGGTAACACCCACTACTGGTTGCTTGAGTTCCAGAGATTATTCCGGAAGGCTAAGTCAGTGCCTCAGTAACACACTTTTCCTGCTACTTCCTCAGGAGGCTCATCACACAGACAAGCTCGGTGGCAGGACCAGTATTCAGACTGCCCCAAGCTCAGCTCAAGATCTTCAGAGAGCAGTTCAGTTTGATGCAATTCTACTTGTATGGCTAGAAACTGCCTTCCTGGTGCAGGAGGGGTCCCAGCAACATCAGGGTAGTAGGCTTGACACAAATGTTTGGTAAGGCCAGATTTCCTTCTTGACACAAATTCCACAATTCAAAGAATGGGCTTTCTCCTTTGACTCTGGGAAATGGGACCTAGGGCAATATTGGATTATCTGGTATAATACAGAGACCTGATTTAGATTCCTTTCCCGGGGAGACCAGGGAGCAGCTACAAAGCTTCCATCCTAGTTAGCCAATTGTATATACTATGCCTATAGTCTCCTTCCTTTCCAGACAACTTGATTCTTGAAGAGTTTCATTGGTCAACATCTTCCTCAAAGCATAAGGAAGATGCTTATGCTCAGGAATCAAACAAGATATTTGAGGTCACAACTCAAACTTGAACTTCACAAGTCCCCCCCAAGTCCTTTGGGGAAACACTGGTCAAAAATCAGGTGCACTGCTGCTGGAGTCTTCAAGCAGATGTTTGAGGATATCACTTTATTATTAGGGATGTTTAAATGCAACTTGATTATGCCGTCACACCATTATATTGTAAACCGTCTGAGAGTCAGGACACTGTCCCAGTCATTTCTTTACCCTTTCTCTCCAGATGAAAGCATAGAGGATTACTCTGTACAGAGTAGCAGCTGATAAATGTTTGATGGCTATTGTTTAATTAACATGTACTTGATTACTTAAAAATACAGGAAGACACGTTAGATGAGAGGGGAAATAGGGTGAAATACTCACTGACAGAGAGGTGCCTGCTTCTGGGCTCGGGGGGCTGGTAGGTGGTATTTATGTCTCCTGCAGACTGGGAAGCTTTGATCCGCACCTGCCTGGACAACCCAGAATGGGGAGAGGAACTGGTCTGCAAGATAAGAGGAAGAAGGCTGAGCTGTCTTTAAGCAGGCAGGCCACTAAGGCTCCCTCACGCTTCCCTAGGCCTCCTCTTGCTCTCAGCTGCCTTCATGTTTCCAACACCTAGCTTTCCCCAAATCTCACTCCTCAATCTGTCTTGGCAAATCACTATTTGTTCAATGCAGTTTTACAGCTTCAGTGATATATGAGCACTGAGACCTGGTTACCCAGTTTCACAGGTGATGACCAGGACACGGACAGCTAACAGGTATTCCCATAACAATATCCCACACAGAAAAGAGTTGTAAATACACGCTCATAAAATTCTCCAGGGAGTTTGTGAAGAATAGCAGGAAATTATTTCAGCAGCAAGATCACCTGCTGAGTGGGGGGTAGAAGAGAATGATGGCAATCACCCTGCCCAAAATTCTGCTGATAAATATTCATATCAATCTTCATATTGATAAACATGTCTTTTCAAAAGCATACTGCTTCTTCCCCAACCATAATCACTTCCTGGAAATTAAGGTAAGATCTCAGTTGCTTCATATTACCAGGGTTTATGTGCGAACCATCTTAGGACTGTGTTCATCTGGGAAAGGCTGTCATAGGCACCATTCTGCCAGAGGTCAAAGACCTCGGAACAGACTCAGCAGCCTTACCACATCCACCCCTACTTTTGCACTAACCCAGTCAAGCCACCAGGTGAGACCTAGAGAAAAAAAAAAGTAACAAGGGGGTACTTTGCACTGAAAAAGCTGAAAACTGAAGCTTAGAGATGAGCAAGTGATGTCAGGATGTGATTACAAATACACAGAACACCACTGAGAATGGGAATGGAAGTGGGGATTTATAAATAATTTGGATCAAAGTTTCTACTTGCTTGTCTTTTTTACCTCCCATAAGAAAAAGAAGTCTGACCTAAACAAACCATATCCTGCCCTCCAGGAAAAAGGCTTCCCACTCTCAGGGGCAAGTTTGGCTGCCAAGCAGCCTCCTCTAGTCTCCCCACACCAGACTTTATCACATGCAGGGCTGTCTTGACAAACTGTCTTGCTCTAACGGGAAGTCAGAACCAAGGGGAAGTGAATGTTCTTGCCGAAGCCTCCGATGTGCAATAGCTCCCTGCTGAGAGTCAGAAAGGAAAAAACAGTTGAGGCCATATACTAGGGAAGCAGGGCAGTGAAGGGCAAGCAAAGGCCAGAGCCCTGTGGTCAGAAAGCCAAGAGCTGCATGATGAGCACTCCGAGGACACCTGCTTGAACACAGGGACTTTACACATAGTAGAAAGTCAATAAATCTTGGCAACGTGAATCTGAAACACACCAAAGAACACATAGTCTATACTCTCAATTTTAAAATCTAAAAGCCGAGACAGGAAAGTAGGTTCAACAGCCAGCACAGCATAGATTTGTCAAAGGGAAAGCCAAAGATGTGGCAACAGGCTGGAAAACAGAAGACAGGAATTAGTGAAGGTTTCAAAACAGCATTTCTCACATTTTAACGTGCATACAAGTCACCTGAGACCTTCCTAAAATGCAAATTCTGGTTCAGGAGGTCGGGGGTGGGCCTGAGAACCTGCATTCCTAACAGGCTTCCACGTGGTGCTGATGTTGCACACGGACCACACTTGGACTAGAAAGGTCTTAGGAAGTGAGTCATTCTTCAGTTTAAGCGATGGTTCTCAACCACTAGAACTGCCTGTGGGGCTTCTGACACCTCAGACCAACTACAACAGAATCTTTGGGGATGGGGCCCAAGGATTGGTGTTTTTTAAATCTCCCCAATTTGGATATTTGTAATATCCAGTCAAGTTTGAAAACCCTGGTTTAAAGGCATAAAAGAGAATAGCACAGTAAACAAAAATGAGGTTAAGGCAAGGATTTAGGGAGCCCTGAACAAGGCTTAGAAGTGGGAAAGAAAGGAAGGAGGAAGGCGGACAAGGAAAAATAAAAGGGAACTGTAAAAGAGTGAAAGGAGAGCCAAGAGTGGTAAAGGGTATAGCTAGGAAAACATTCTAAAGATGGCAAAGAGAAGGTGCCATTTGAACCTAGACCCTTCAAAGTTGTAAAAAGCAAATTCAATGAAAAACTCACTGAAGGACTCTGTGGGGAGCAGTGTGTATGGCTGACACAAATAACAGGAAACCAAGTGCATAAAGATTGAAATGACTGGAAGTGAGGAGATGAGCAGCAAAAAAGGCTACAAAAGTTGACCCAGAAATTATCTTGAAAAAAGATTTGGTGATATGAAACAAAAGGAACAAGTGGACTCAACTATGCAGGGGGAAGAGGTGTGTGTGTGTGCAAAGTTGCTTTAGTTTGGTCCATGGGAACATAAAGTAAGAAACGGCACCCTGGATCTCACCAGTCCTCTGCTTTGATGGTGGCACAAAGAGTCACTTGCACCAAAGGGAATGATAGTTATGACAGTTGTGGAAGCATCCGGGTTATTTAATAAATTAACAGCTTTAATATCCATAAACTTATTAAAAACCTATAAAAAGAAATTTTTGAAGCCATAAAACTTCAGAATAATGGATGCCATGTTTAGACCACTTTTACAAATTCTTATTTCCTTATTCTTTTAAGATAACCCCCAATATTCAAAGGGTTTATCCAAGTTGAGATTAGGTGAGTAACCTGTGCTTTCTTTATCCCTAGTGTTCAATGCTTGTTAGAGTTTGGCTATATATTTGCTTAGGCTGTCATTCCTGATTAAAGAGTTCCAGGCTTTTTAGGCTATTTGCATATAAAAGTGATCCCAACCCCCTGAAAATTTTGTCTTGGACTTTTCCTAGCTCAGTTATCTTCTGAGCTGTGGGGAACAGAATAACATAGCATCTCAAGTTTTCCTTCTGGGCAACATTATGCTTTCAGTTCTGCTTCTAATGAACTGTGAAGGAAATTGGGTGAGGTTTTCCAAGGACCACAATAATTCTAAGATCCCTTTTCTGGATGGTAACTGATAGGTACTCAACTATAAGTCAGAACATCTGGATTCTAGATCAACTCTGTCACTATTTACTGCCTTACTTTGGGTCCAATTTATGAATTTTTGAGACTCCGAAGTCTCAGTTTCCCCAGGTGTAGACTGGTCTGGACTCCTCAAAGTTGTAAGAATTGAATGGGAGATGAAAGCACCTCGTACATGTAAGGTGTTACTATTTTTCATCAGGGGCCAGACAGAAGCTATTCTGCCCAGCAACCTTTGTTCTGTCTTCCTGAACTTGCCCCACTATTTTAAGAAAACTAAAAAAGAATCATCCTTTAGATTATCCTTGATATTTTGAACTTAAATCATAGACAAGATAGTGTCAAACTCACTGAAGGGAAATTTGGGACATGAGCAACATTTGGATGAGATGAGTAGAAGTTTATTTTGTCAGAGAGAATCTAACAAAACAAAATGCCTCAGTTTAAGGTGGCTAGGTAGTTTTTATCATATTCAGATATAAGTGACAGAAGAATGTTAAGCTTGAGATTACTTTATGATAGCAGAAGAGCTGGGTCTAGGAACTGTAACAGGCTCAAGAGCAGAAAGATAAATGAAGAATTAGACATACACATGTTTAGAGCAAAAATCTGTAATAGGAGTAAGTGAAGAGCTGATGGTCCAGGCAGAGGTTATTTAATAAATTTACAGCAGAGGTCCTAGGCTGGGGCCTAGGGCAGCAAGAACTACCGAAGGAGTTGAAGTATCTTAAAATGGCAGTAGAAAGCAAGGCAAGAGAGAGGCTCTTCAGACTAAGAGGAGGTTCTGTGATTACCAAAATCCAGTTCTCAGGTAAAAACAAAAAAAGCCATCAAGAACTGGCTAAGACATGGTTGTGGCCAGAGGAAGTGGGACAGGTACAATAATACACCTTGCTGAGAGATGAAGACAGAGGCAAGATCAGAAGCTATTACAGAAGGATCAGTAGAAAAGGAATCCAGACAGAAGACAGAGCACATTTAAAAACAGGAATAAGAAGGGAAATAAAAATTTGTGGTGGTAACAAAAGGTAGATGAGGCAACAGACTGCTTTTGAGCTAAGTAGAGAAACAAAGTGGCTGACAGTTACCAGCAGAAGGAAGTGAAGACCAGGGTGATATAGTATCTTAGAGCAGTATACTCAGGTGTTATCTGTGGGCTGGTGTCAGGGAACAACCCATGGTGTACCAGTCCTCCACACGGTAAATACAGAAATGGAGAGTAACTCTTTACAGATTTCTATGGCAATCTGGCAAACAGACTAATAATGTCTATTGAAATCTAACAATAAAAACTATGTGCTTGTATTTTGTAAGTATTTTTCCATTTCATTTTCAGTTTTTGTATTTTAAAAAACAATTGGTCCATGACAGACTGGAAATTAGAAGAACAAATCTGGTATTTCATCACAGACAGTTGGAGAACTATTCTAGAGGTAGGATTCCTGAGCACACAGCAATTTTGGATCATGACACTTTTGTTTATTAAAAAGCCTAAGGTGTAGGTGAGGAAGTTCTCAAGGAAAGATCTCATTACCCCTGTTAGTCTTAAATATTACATATCTTTATAAATGCAAAGAATAGAAGTAGCTTAAGTGTTCCAACAGTAGCAAAAAATAATAATTTAATTAAATTATGGTATATCCACTCAAGGGACTTATGCAGCCTTATAAATTATAATTATGAATATTTGTATACTGACAAAGTGTGCATGACAATGCTAAGTGAAAAAATAAATTAGAAAATTCATGTGTGAATAGCACAATAATACTTAAAATATGTATACGCATGGCCAAAGACTAGAGGGGCATATGCAAAAATAAATCAATCAACATGTTAAGGTGACAGGATTATGTAAGATGGTCCCATTTAAAAAAATAATTTACAAAAAGTTATACTGACTTTACTATAATTTTTTAAAATACAGGTAGGTCCTTAGAAAGAGAGGCATCAGTGTGGCATTTATTTTATGCAAAATCTAATGTAACACCATGAGTGTCAGAGCTCTCATGGTCATCTTTCAAACAGCTCTGTGTGTTATAGCAGTATCTGTAGCCACGTGTACCCCTTCATGGATGGGAAAGTGAATATAAAGAGCCAGTTATCTGTCCCTTCTTATCAGAGGAGTAGAGAGATCACAATTAGGGATACTAGCTCCCAGTCAAGCAATTACATCATTGAACCAAACCCCAGTTCCAGCATCTGCTATAAGGAAGGGGTTTGCTGTACATGATCTCTGCTTGACTCTTGCTAACAATTCAAGAACGATTCACTGTTTTCTTAAGAAGATGGGTAGAGAAAGGGTTCCAAAATAATAGGAACCGCAAGGAGCTTACAATTTTCTCGGGTAAAACTTACAAATACGCAACTACTAGAGGGCGATCACTAAGCAACCTATAAACTAGCATGAAATTATATCCAGTGATTAATGGAATAGATAATAGTCAAAATGGCCTGAGTCAAAAATACTGACCAAATTGTAGAAGGTAAATCAAGCTAGGACCTAAAAAAAAAAAAGGTTATAGCCATGGTGTGGCAAAGAGGAAGAAGGAAGAGCTGCAGAATGGGGGGAATATGCTAAAGAATGTAGAAAGATGAGACTAGGGAATTGAAAGCAATGGTTGGTGATAAACCCTGGATGCTAGGCTAAATTTAGATCTTATATGATAGGCAATAAGGAAGGACTGTGAGGAGCAGGTGAGTCACTTGACCAGAGGAATAAAATAAAATATTTTACTTCAGAATACTTCCCAAAACATATTCAGGAAAAAGACATATTTGGGATAGAGAAGACCAATCCTCATGCACAGGATCCTTCTGTAATATTAGAAAATGTCTTCTTTATTCTATTGTTTCCTAACTGCTTCCTCCCATGCCTCCCCCTAATCAATAGGACAGCCCAACCCCATAAGTCTCTTTAAAATAAATGGTCAGCATAAGCACCATTCCATCTAAGCTCTGTCCTGGTGTGGGGTACCCTGAGTTCTCATGCAGCAATGTCAGCTGTCCACAGTTGGCTGTCTTCATAAGGAAAGGAAAGAATGCCAAGAAACCTTCACGGGCAAGCAGCTGAAGAAAACTGGTAGAAGAATCATTGTTTAGAAGACAAACAGATAATAAGCATTCTTGTGAAAAGCAGGCCCCCCAGAAACCGTTTAGGAAAGGAAACTGCATAAGGGATAATTCCTCACTTCCAACAGCCCCTGCAGATTGCCTGCCATTTGGTAAGGCAGCAGCTGATTAAGTTATAAGAGGCCCTCCAGCCCATGCCTTTTCTCCATTGAACAGAAGCAAAGTTTATTTCCTATATGTGTCCTAAGGGAAAGGCACTGTTGCTGAGGAATTGTGGGAGTTGGGTTCACAAAGCATGACACTCTCAACTCCTTGACAGCCTTTGCTAATCAGTACCCCCATACTTATCAAATGTCTTTTGGGGTCCAAATCTAACTGAAAAAAGTTAAATATCGAAAAAAAGAATTTTCTCCTTTACAATAAAATGTTTTCCTTCCTCCCACACCTCAAGCCAAGTAACCTTTAGTTGCAACCTTAACACTGACAATCTGACTTCCCAGTGAAATCAAATGCACAAGGCTAGCTGGCCACTGACACAGTGGGCTGGGCCATGCTTATGTTCTCAATTAAGATGTGGCAAGGAAGACAAAATTCTCTCAAGGAAGCAAGGGGAACTCCTGAGACAGCAAGCTTTGTCTTCAGCTACCCGGCCATAACAGGGGCTGCTTACATGGTTTCTGTCCTGGGACAGCAGCAATATCCTGAGGCTTTTCATGCTTGAGCTTCTATCCAAAATGTCAATTGCTTTATCGAGATCATCTTGGTTCTTCAGCAGGATGGAGAGCTGTACCACAGGACACAGAAAAAAAGGACAGCATATAAAATAGAAGTCTTTAGTTTGTAAAAGTAAGCAAAATACGAAGTAGAAGTTTGGAGGAAAACCACCTCATTGGATACTATGGGGGTCTTAAACTGAAACCACAGAAATATTTTCTTTTTCTTTTCTTTAAGTGTACAATTCAATAATTTCTAGTAAATTTACAGAATTTGCCAAAATTCAATTTTAAAACATTCCCATTGCTCCAAAAAGATCTCTACCCATATATAATCATTCCCCCTTCCTCCCTCTAGCCCCAGGAAACCACTAATCTACTTTGTCTCTACGGATTTTCCTTTTCTAGACATTTCCTATAAATGGAATTATACAACTCATACATATTCAATTCAATTCATACATATTCGTTTACATCTAGCTTCTTTCACTAAGCTCAACCTTTTTGAGCTCATCTGTGCCATAGTACATTACCAGTACTTTGTTCTGAGATATTTTCTGAAAAGAGCTTCCTCTCTAAAAATGTGCTTTACTCCAAAGCATCAAATCCCAAGCAATTATAGCCCCCATATTTCTTCCAAATTAAGCAGTAGAATTATGTCCCACCCTAACCACGCTGACATTACAGAACAAACAGAAAAGGTATAGGAGGTAGAGATGGCCAGGCAGAGGATGAAAACTGTTACTCAATAAGAACACAAATTTAGATCAAAGAGCAGAGTTTAATATCTTAATGTTATAGAGGTAAAAATCAGTGACTAGAGCCCAAAAACTATCTCTTCTATTTCACTACACTGAAGTACTAAAGAGAAGGTCCTTGAGGGTACAGATAAGTCTTACTTGTTGTTAAAAACAGAAGACATTATAAGTACTTAGTATTAAATGATGCAAAAGTACACTTTGCCGAAGACCCAGCAAATATCAGATCCAATACATTTGTGGCAAACACAAAATCAAGCAAAAGTCCAATTAATTTCTTCAGTTCCTGATTTACAATACAAGGAGATGAGAACTCTAAATCCTGGGCCAGGAAAAAGCAAATACTAAGAAGAGCATTTAAAATAAAACCTCAAGATAACCCATGGAATGGGAGAAAATTCTGCATATCATATCATATTATAAAGGAATTCCTTCCTGGGCAATATTCAAGGCAGGAATAAATAAAGACTGTGTGGGTAGGGAGAGATAAAAGAAATAACTGGACTAGGTATTAACTTTAAAAAAAAAGCTACAATTTTGCAAATGTGTAATAATGGTCTAATATCCAGAATACATAAGAACTCATATAATTCAACAATAAAAAGACAAACAATTTCCTTTTAAGTGGGCAAAGGATTTGAATAGACATTTGTTCAAAGAATATATACAATGAATATATTGTACAAAGAATATAATAAACACATGAAAAGATGCTCAACATCATTAGTCATTAGAGAAATGCAAATCAAAACCACAATGAGATACCACTTCATACCCACCAGGATCTATAAACAACAAAAAAGTGTTGGCCAAGATGTGGAGAAACTGAAAACTTCATACATTGCAGGTAGGAATGTAAAATGGTGCAGCCAATGTGGGAAAGTTGGGCAGTTCCTCAGAAAGTTAAAGCACAATTTCACTCCTAGGTACATACTCTAGAGAACCAAAAATATGTGTTCATATAGAAATTTATACACAAATGTTCACAGTAGCATTATTCATAACAGCCAGAAAGTGAAAACAACTCAAGCATCCATCATATCCATATAGTGGAATATCATTCAGCCACAAAAAGGAATGAAATACTGACACATGCTATAACATGGATGAATCTTGAAAACATTATGCCTATTGAAAGAAGCCAAACACAAAAGACCACATATTATATGATTCCATTTATAGGAAATATTCAGAATAGGTAAATCCAGAGATACAGGAAGTAGATGAGTGGTTGCCAGGGGCCAGGGAGAGAAGGAAATGGGAAGTCACTGCTGATGGGTACAGTGTTCTTTGGGGTAATGAAACAGTTCTTGTGTTAGATACTGGTATTTGTTACACAACTCTGTGAATATACTAAAAACCATTGAATTGTACAGTTTAAAAGAGTAAATTTTATAGCAGGTGAATTATATCTCAATAAAGCTATTATTATAAAAATATAAATACAAATAAAGTCTCAACAGATTTTCCATTTGTGGTTCTCAGATTCTGATAAGGTGAAGTTTAGAGGGCAAAGAAAAAAAAGGGTTGAGGGATTTTAAATTAAAATTTAAATTAGTCAATTCTCGGTCACTGACATTAGCGAAGTATGGAAAGACAGCATGATCTAAAACAATATTTATATTTGGCTTTTGAATTAATATCTGCATACATCTTTGATTAAAGGAATGCCTAACATTCTGGGCAGCCATTTTGCTGGCAAGTGAGTTTGAAAATGGATTTTGGGTCACCTGGAATTCTTAATAGAAATATTAATAGAAAAAGAAATGAGTATTAAGTTGTCCAGAAAAATCTTTACTGAAGAACATTATCTTCAATGCTAATTAGCTAGCTGACTTTAGCCTCCCTTCCTTGTTACTGAAGCTTGAACCTAGAAGGTCTATGGATTTGACATTTATTTTTTTGATTTTCATATCCTGTATTTAAAATGTATCAGTATAATATTACTCATTTAACTGTAGATTAATGATATCAAAATAAACTTTAAAAATTCTGAATAAAAATAAATAAATAAAATAAAATGTATCAGTATACATACTTGGAAATACTTAACATCTGTATTATTTATTAACTAGAGTTAGAGTTTATTTTCCCAATCTGCTGTTATTTCTAAAATTTATCCAAAACAAAAGATCAAATAAGTCTTATTTTTGTTAGCTATTTACAGTGTATCCAACTACAGTCGTACATTTTATACACAGGAGACCAGGGAGTTTTCAGCCAACAAATCTCAGTTCCTACAGATTTCAGCCCCAAACTATGGAGCAAATTCTTAACTCTTTAACCAATAAAATAAAACTACACAGTAAGGACCTGACTCTCAAAGAGCCATGATGTTGCCTAGCTTTCTTGTCTCACCTCCCAACTCAATTCCCTCAAGATACATGCTCTTGACTAGGCACAAACACACTTTCAGCCTAATGCAAAGCACCAGCCTAAGCAGACTGTAGCCTCTAATACCTTTCTTGGAGCTGGGAAAGCAGCCAAGCAACTGACAAGTCAAAAGAATTCCTTCCTGGATGATGTTCAAAGTATGAATAAATAAGGACTGTTAAGGTGTGGGATAAGACGAAGAAGAGTTAAATAAATTACGGAGTAGGTGCTAACTTTTGAAACAAGCTTCAATTACAAGTTAAACTCTGAGAAAAGAATCCAGCATTTATGAATGTCAATAAAGGATCTACCCACCAGTTTCCACACCTCCCCAGCCCCTGCTGAACCCTCTACTTCTTGTTAGGCTATGCTGGAAAGAAAAGGATAACCAAAAAATGTAAAGGAGACACGTAAGCCTAGTCTTGATGCTATACCTGATTCCACCATGAAGTATAAAGCTACTGGCACTGAATGAGCAGGAGGAATGGAAACAGCTATGTAATCTCCCATGTAGCAAAAAAAAGAAATCCCAGAGTTATTTGAATTAAGAAAAAGAGGCTCCAGAAAATGAAAACCTTACAGATGATATCAGAGGAACAAACCAGGAAATCCCAAGTAGAGAGAAAAAAGGCAGGCACCTGTCCCCACCTTGTACCCACACCACCCATCGACTTTCTTACCTCATTGTTCATATAATGTAGATCAAGAGGCTGCCCAAACACTGTCGTCACCTTGTGCTCCACATCTTCATATCTCACAGGCCGGCTGAATGCTATAATTCTGAAAAGGAACAGGAAGTACGGTTAATTGTGTATTTTAAATGTATGGCTTCCTAGTGATACCTTCCTTTTCAACATCAGTTCTCTTTCACACAGTTCGCCTTTCTCTCTGTTGTCTCTTTTTCTTCTCTTACCTATCTTTATCTTTCACACTTCTTCTGAGCATCACAAACACTGCTCAATCCCAATTATTGTTTTATCACTTCACCTTGGACCTTTCTGTCAATGACAGTTTAGTCTCATAACAGGACACCTGGATTTCAAAACTATGTTCCAAATAGTCCTGTTAGGAAGAAAACCTGGAGATTGAAATGTTTTTTCCATTGTTCATTTTTGAGATGCCACAGCAATCTCATTATCAATTATCCCTAGAAGTGACATTTCTTACCACAGAGTCACAGGAATTTCCCTTGAGTTGGATATATGCCTGATCAGTTTTGTTAATACATGTGGGCTCATAAGTCATGTTGATATTAACACTTTTCTAGATAGACTCATTAGGTTAAGTTCAGAGAACAATTTCTATAAACAGAGGGTAGAATAAGAACTTGTTCAAAGAAATATTAAAATGATTCATTCACCAAATGTCACAGCAAAATTTTAAAGTGGGGAAAAATAAAACAAAATTGGCAACATGTTGATAATGTTAAAGGTAGATGACAGGTCTATGGAGGTTTAGTATAATATTCTCTCTACTTTTGTGTGTGTTTTAAATTTTCATAATGAAAAGTTTTAATGAATGTATTAACTTGAACTATGTGAATCTGCTGACAGTCAACAATTTTTGATGTACAAAAGTGACAATCTTATATGGGTCCAACCCAATAATCTAAAATTTAAATATGTTTAAAAAAATAAGCAAAGAGCTCAAAGAAACAGAAGAAAATATCAGAAACTCACATATATATACATATATATCCTCTTTCTCTTCACACACACACACACAAGAAAAGAGATTAAAGAAATAGAGTGGAGCAGGTCTTCCCAAGCATTATATAAAATATATAAGACAAAAAGAAGAAGATAGATTTGACAAAAAAATTTAAACTTCTGATGGCAAAATAAACCATCAACAAAGTTAAAAAACAAATGTCAAACTTGGAGGAAATACTTGCAAAAATCATTAAGAGAGAACAATCCAATAGAAGTGTAGGCACAGGGTACAATAACACAATTCACACAAAAGTTACAAATGACTAATAAATACCTGAAAAGATGCTTATAATATAATGGGGGGAAATGTATATTAAAACCACCTTCACCTCTCAGCACACCTAAGCCAGATGAACTCTGACTAGCATGTGGTGGAGTCACATCACACACTGGGCCATGGAGCCTCCATAGCTCTTGCCCTCCTCCATGTTGAGAGGAAGAAAGGTTCTTTCACATCTTCCCAGCTCCCCCAGAGGAAGAAGCAATAAACCACAGGAAAGAGGGATCTAAGCCACTGGATGTTAATGGGATCTAACCAGATAACTTCTTTAATGTTCTTTTGTGCCTAGCTGGCTCACATATGTGCCTAGTCGGCAGCATAAAAGCCTTCATTATCTAGAACTGCACTATTCAACATGGAGCCACTAGCCATACGTACTTACTTACATTCAAATTAATTAAAATTAAATTTAAAAACGGTTCCTCAGTCCTACTTGCTATATTGTTAGGTGGTCACTAGCCACATATGGCCAGTGGCTACTATACTGGACAACACATAAACATTTCCATTATAGCAGTAAGTTCTATTGAACAACATTGATAGAATACTATTATAAACATAATCTATCCTTCACACAAATAGTACCATCTCAGGACAATGATTTCTCCATAATCACCTTTCATTTTTAGAAATTATACTGCTGAATATATTAGATTATATCCACCAGGAAATCCATATTGTAATCCTTGCATTTTTTTCCCTCAAATCAACTGTTCCAAGCAGTGATACTGTTAGGTGCTATCTAGATATGGGTGTTTTCTGGAGCTTTTTGAGAATGACTTTCTATTAACTCAATAGCAAATCATACCCCCCTTCATCAGAACCTCAGCAACAATTCAAGAGGGGCCAGTCTTTCTGAATAAAATATGAAGATACCATTCAGTTGTACCCTAGCACACTGTTAGAAAAGGATCAGGCTCAGAGATAAATTCTCCTTATTTGGCCTGGCAATGAGCCATTCAAAACCCCTAAAAGTAGCCAAAAAGTCTGGTCAAGATCAGAAACCAGGACTTCCAGGGTTGATAAGATCTAAGCTGCTGCTGATCACACTGAATAACAGGCAATTTTAGGCCAGTGCTTCAAAGAGGGGTCTAATACCTGTGACAGCCACCCCCATCAGTATCCAGACATGAAAGTTTTCAAAGGAAAGGAGATCCTAATCTATAGTCTTCCTCTTTGTCCCCCTAAAATTAAAACGGAGGATGGTTAGGAGTCTGGTTCACATCCTTCTAAAGCAAAGGGAAAGTCAGCCCACCAGAATGGACACCTTGCATAAACAAATGGGAAAAGTCACTACTTCTTTCCTCTTTTCTGTAAATTCTAATTCGATTAATTCTAATGTGACATTTAGATAGATATGATCCATTTTTCCTGTAAAAAGTAAAGAAAGCCCACAATAACATTCTCTACAAAATCCTAAAACACAAAATACATGAAACCAGAGCTGTCTGGCACAGAGCACCTTGAACTTGGCTTTCCATATGAAGTCCTCAATTCCACACATAGTACACAAACAGTGAAATGCCATGACTCCTGAAAACAGCTCTATAAAAAGAGAATGTACAGTTCTCAAAACCTTGATACCAATATTTTAGTGCTCAGGGCCATTCCTGCCTGACCACCTTAAATACTTGTGGTTTCGATCTGGCAGTGTCTCTGAAACTGAACACACACACTTTCTCAGTGTAGGTCTGCCACTGTAACTGCATACCACTTTGGAAACAGGAATTCACAAGAGTGTAATTGCATAATTAGGCCCCAACACAATTGAGCTTTTGATTTCATATCTATTTCTGAAAACTCTCTACTGCTCCAAGTTTGGCAATCTCTCCAAAACTCAGTCAGGTCAGAAGTGTGAAAAGCAGCAACAATGAAGTGACAATTTAACTTCCCTGCTACCGGCAGGACACAGGATAAGCAGCTGGGGACAGACCTCAGAAGCCCTTCCTCCCTCCAGGCCTGGAACAGTCTTAGAACTCAAAAGGCAACAGCAGGACCCTGGCTCTGCACACCACTCTTTGCACAATGTTCTACCAGGCAACCTCTGACAATCTTGCAGGCTTGGGAATGTATCTTTTTAAGGGAAAACAGCAACCACAGATCTCCTTTGGAGCTAGCTTCAAAGAGGCTGAAAGATGCCAGCAGCAGAGAACTACCTGTACTAAGAATGTCTGGAGGTACTAAATTTCTAAAGTAGGAGACAGGATTCCTAAAGTAGGAAGACCTTATCCTCATGGGCAGGCTCTTCGCCTCTTCAAATACTCAAAGCAAAGGGAAGGGGGTATCAATGGGAGAGAAAGGCAAAGAGTGGGAAACATATTAAAAAGCACATTTATGTACATATGTGCCATACACATGTCCACACAGGGTCCTGAATATCCCACAGCCAGAGTTCTGTATGCTTTTTAAAAGCTTTTCCTTAAATAACTTGAGAAATTAAGTGGAGTCATATTTTTCTCCACTGAGAACTACCCTGACTTCCTATAAAAAACTAAATACTGGCAATGGAGAAAGGACAGAAGGGTTTTGTAATATTACTTTCACTTCCCTAACAAGGTAAGATACTGAATATAGACTGAAAAATGTCCTCAAATGATCTGAAATATTTCACAACCAAGGGACTTGGTGCAGCTTCCCATGACCTAGAGACCTTATAAAGAAACTTCCAGTTCGCCAACATGTTCCCTGATGTGTTCAAAGCCAGGGCCATTCTACTAGGGATGGGAATGGCACCGTTTCACAGGAGAATCTTGATCTCCTCTTGTCCACAGAATGTTTGGAAGCCCTGACTCTGAGCAGTGCTAGAGTCCTGACTTCCTCTCCTAGCAAAACAGCAGACTTCACAGCAGCAGAATAAGAGCAGAAGACTAAAACATCAGCAGTTGAAATGGCTTCCAATTCTAAGACCAGAACAAGATTCAATCGGTAGACCAACCCAGGAGTGAAACTTTCCCTTTTATGCCCAATCAACCCTGTTACCCAGCCAGTGACCCCACAGGTACCACTCCAGGAAAATGGCTTCGACAAGCTCAATGCTTTCTGAGAACTGCTGCACACATGAACACAACCACTGATTAGAAGGCAGACTTACCGCCTCTCCCCGTTGTGCTCAAACTTGATTCTGACGTCGCTCTGCCAAAGGAATGATAGACAGGTTAGCTGGCTCTCTGGCATGCATTATTCCTGCCTTTCCCAGGTAAGCCTCAGGCAGTCCTTTGGCAACATTAGTAGCAAACAGCCCTGATGCTCCTGTTCCAGCTTCTCTACCCCACAGGCATTCCTTCAGTGAGTTGGGGCCTTCTTCTTCTAACCTCAGGGGCAACAAAGCTCTTGGGACAAGACCTAAGTGGCTGCCTCAGCTCAGTTGCAATGCTCTGACATGTCATTTGTAAGTACCTACACTATTTCCACAGCTGGCTCTGGAGTTTCTCCTACTCTAGCACCTCCTGGCCAGGATACCCTTCATTCTTGGCTGATATGACTGAACAGGAAAAGAAATCTTGGTGCTGATACTTCCTAGCTATATGACCACAAGCAAGTTATCTGTCCTCTGTAAGCCTTAGTTTTCCATCTGTTAACATACCTAATTTGCAGAGTTACCATGAGAGCTAAATGAGATAATGTAAGTAAAATACCTGATACATAGTAGACATGCAATAAATGGCTGAGGCTGCTACTACTGATTTCCATAATCCTTTCAAGGGTATTTCCAGGTGGGTACAGTGGGACCCTGAACAAATTACCTTGTAACTGCCCCCAGTTTTGTCCTAAATGACCACCATGGGAAGCCTTAGCTCTGGGAGGACAGGGATCACATCTATCTTGTTCCTATACTCCCAGTGACAAGTAAAGGAAAGAGTTTATAATACTTGTGCTTATTATTTGTTAAATGGTTTAACTGACTGAAGAACAGAATTGAATATAAATATCAGGAATAAAAGGAAGTACAAGTGTTAGCATGTGAAGGAACAATCAAGGAGGTAAAGATACTGTAAATGGCTAACAAATAACTTGAGGGAGTTAAAAATGACAGGAAAAGGGAAGGATATTACAGAAGAAAAGAACAAGTAGAGAGGAAAAAGGAAAGACTGTCAGGAAACCAACAAATAACTGAGATGGAAGCGAGAAAGGTTCAGAGTCAGTGAATGAAAATTATACTGAGAAAGACAATAGATTGTGCCTTGGAAGAAAGAAGAGGGTTTCAGAGTATATGAAGATGAGGAACACAGGGCAGACAGAGAAGAAGACAGAAAAGGGAGAGTGACTGAAAGGTAGGATGGGTGCATAAAGGATTTCCTTTTCCCAAGAGAGGGGGGCTAAAATTCTTTCAGTCCACCGAACTAGACCAGTGGTTCTAATTTAGACTCTAAAAATTGTTAAGGACCCCAAAGAACTTTTGTTTATGTAGATTATATTCACCATATTAGAAACTGAAACTGAGAAAATTTATTTTATTTAAAAATAATTAAGAGCCACATGTTAACATGAATACATTTTTATTAAGAAACTACACTATATATATATGTATATATAGAAAAGTTTAGTGAGAGAATGAAAATCTCTTTAATGCATGGCTTAACAGGAGACAGCTGGATTCACATGTCAGCTTCTGCTTCCAATTTGTTGTGATAACATGTATCATGTAGCCTGTAGTAAACTACTGAACATTCTTAAGAGAATGAGGGTAAAAAGGGCAAGTAACCTCTTAATATTATTATGAAAATAGTTTTGACCTCATGGACCTCCTAAAAGGATCTTGGGGAACCTCCAAGGGGTCCCTAGACCACACCTTCAGAATCACTGAATTAAAATATAAGAATGCTGTTCTCCAGCTCATTATTTTAAAGACAAGGTAATTGGGGTTCAAAGAGCTCTGTGTCCCTGAGAAGTTCACATATCAAACAGGGGACAGCAAAGCTTCTGTGAGAAATAGGTCTGTGATGTGACAACTCTTCAAAACACAGTCCTGAGAGAGCGCTCTCATCCTTTAATGGAACATATGGGCCACTTTATTCATTAATAGTATATGACTATAGCTAACATTTATTGACCATTTACTACATACTAAACCTTGTTCTAAGCACATCCTATGTATCAAACTAGTCCTGACAACAGGTACTATTATTATCCCTATTTTACAGGAGAAGCTGAGTTACAATAAATTAAAATAAGTTCCTTCAAGGACACAATGCCAAAGAAGAATCAAGAGTCAAACCTTGGAAGCCCAGCTCTTTACCATGTTATGCTACAACTTAAGTGTTACACAGGTAAAGGAGTCTTTTTTTTTTTTTAACTCACAGATGCAGGGCTTTAATGGGAGCACTGAAAAAAGTATCAAAGGATTTTTGTGACCTTCCTTTCTGGAGCTCATGTAGATGGAGTAATAACGGAATCAGAACTAGGAGATCGCTACTAATCATACAGCAAGCCATGGGGCCTGGGGAACCAGTAAGGGAGGCTTTAGCTACGGCTGTGAGTGGATGGGGCTGGAGGGGTTAGGACGGGAAGGCAGTGTGCCCCATCTGGTCTGCATTCCAGGTGAGGGTGTGCATGTGCACATGTGCGTGGGTGTGTGCAAGCAGAAAGGGCAGTGCTACAGAGGAAGTATCCTGTGGATTCAAGGTTTGCATGAGTGACAGAAGTTTTTTTCAGTTTTCTTTTTCTCCTTCCCCTGAAATGCCAAGCAGTTACCATGGCCAGGGCCCTCCAAAGCACAGTGCCTGAGACATGCTGCCAGGCTCTGACATGCCATCTCCAGCTTCCTACACTTTCTAGTTCCCCAACTGGCTCTGGAGTATCCCCCATGCTCACTGAAGTTTGCAGCCCTGTCTGTCCCTGCAGAGAGTTACCACATCTTTTCACCTCCTTGCCCACAGCCCAGCACACCTTGATGTAGCTCTCATTATTTTTTATTAATAGATTCTATTTTTAGTACAGATTTAGATTTACAGAAAAACTGAGCAGATAGAACACATGTACTCTTCTCCCCTCACACACAATTTCCCCTATTAACATCATACATTAGCATAGTGTATTTGTTTCTGTTATAATTCATTAACCAATATGATGTATTAATTAAAGTCCATAGCTTATTCAGATTTCTTTAGTTCCCCCCACACACTTTCTTTAAAAATATTTTTGACTTTTATCTAATTTTTTAGTAGTAATAAAAAATACGTAACAGCGTTCATTCTTAAACTGGGATGTTATATTTAGATGAACCTCCGAAGGACTCCCCTCTATCCTTTTGTAGGACTGAAAGAACTAAATCAATTTCACAATGGACCATAATCCAAGCACTGTTTCACACGAATTTAGTCAGAAAGGTAATTAAACTTCTGCCTCAAACCACAAATCACTCCTACTCAAAACTAACCAAGCCTGTAATTAGTAAGCAGTGTAAACAAGGATGCCTAGCACTCTGAATCCCTTCTTCAATGTGGTGACAGCCTTTCCAGAGCAGAATACAGGCCATGACCAGCTTCCATGTGTCACACGGGGTATCAAAATCTTCCAGGTTCCTAAATCTGCGTTTCCCCCATCAGACCGACTAGAATAAGCTATGGATCAGAAAAGTTCAGATAAAGATACAGATTCAATTCCTTCCTGCCAACCACTGTCCTTGCCTCTCTCTGAGGCACTCTGCACTGTGGCCAAGTCCTCTTTCAAGGGGTTCTCTCCTCCCCTGCCTTCTGTGACTCTACCCCATCCCAGGCAACCTGCCACCACTCAAACCACTTCTGCTTTCTTAGTGGTTCCTCTTCCTCACGCCTACCCCCACCCCCACCCCCACCCCTGCATGTGACCATTCCTCGATGTTTGAACCTTTGGGTTCTGGGTTTCTCCCCATCTCTTCACATCTTTTCCTCAGTAGGAATAAAAAATTAGGCAACCTCTAAATAGAAGATTCCCAAGTTTTTGTTCAGACGCAATCTTTCAAGCAAAACGTCATCTGTCTGTCAGGTATTTGAAGCAGATAAGCTGTTGTTAAGAAATTAGCAATAGAGTCAAACTGACTGGCTCCAAATCCTGGGTCTATAACCTCTTAGCAATGTGACCTTGAACTTACTACTAACCTCTCTGTGACTCAGTTTCCTCATTTTAAAGTGAGAACAGTGATAGTATCTACCTCATGAAGTTACTGAAAGAATTAAATGAATTAATGGGTTAAAGATAGGAGAATAGTATCTAACACAGAATAAGTCTCAATAAAGATAGATAATACAGGTCATTATCCTTTAGCCAAAACCTTTGAGGCCAAAATTGTTTCAGAATGTACTTTTTTGATTTAGAAAGGTAGTATGGTACATACATGTTCTATATATTGTACGACTCCCCCAAGGGCCAGGTTTCTGGGGCAGCACTCCTATGACCAAGGGGTTCTATGACGTGCTTCTCTGTACTGTTTAGCGTCTCCTGAAGTTAGATTGGGGTTTTGTGACTGGTTCTGACCAAGAACTGGAAATAGAATCTCCACAAGTTCCAGGTCGGTGGAGCCACCCTCAATCACAGTCCCTAAGTGATTGTGGTGAACACTGACTTCCCCTCCTCCATATTAGACATATTTTGTTGTCACTAATGTTTAGGGTTTATCTGTTAATACAACACAAGCTAATTTTTGTAGTGCAAAGCATGAATATTCACAATAAGTGTAATAAATACAGACTATAAATAGGCCAGTGTCTGTTCAAGCTAGGGTCAGGTTTTGTTGCCAATGAGCTCGCTACAAATTTACAGGAAAAAAAAAGCCTTTAGATTGCAGTACTCTTTGGATTTCAGGATTGGAGATAAGTGATTGTGGACCTGCAAAAACCACACACAATCTTAGAGTTTTTTCAGTGTAATCTCAGACTCAACTTAGCCATATGTGTCTGCATCAACTACCCTCCCAAACTAGTCTCCCCTCTCATTGTTGCCGTTTCTAACACTGGTACCACTACTCTCTTGGCTACAAGTTCGAATCTCTGAGTTCTGTTTGATTCTTTGCTTCTTTCTCCTCCTCACATCCAGACAAGTTCCAGTTTTCCCTTCAATGACCTCCAGTGTAAGATCCAAAATGACTCCATAACTCCTTCCACCAAGTTCTAACTCCTTCTGCTAAGTTCATCTTTCACTTTCCTGGCCTCCTATGCCACTCACTATCTGTACTATATTCTTAGACATACTTGCATCTTTCCTTAGTTTCTTGTTTCATGTATTTCTCATTTCCCAGTAAGTCTGGATAATTCCTAGTGTCACAGTCTAGAAAGCCTGACTATAAACACACTCTGAACTGAATGGAAAAGTGCCACAGCTGCTGAGAAAAAAGTTCCCGTACAATCCCACCACAGCCAATCTGGTGAAAGCAGTAATAAGAGCCACGCCTGGAAGGCAGTGCAGGCCTCTAGGATGAGCTGCAGATTTGGGAAGTCAGCAGGGGCAATAGGAGTAACAAATGATGATACCAAACTTAAGTAGAAATGATCTTCTCAAAGTCTGAACTCAATAATTGAACTTGTAACCCAAGAGGGCTCCCAAGGTAAAAAAAAATTCAAACAGTGTTTATTAAACAAAGGTTAGTGAACTAATTTGACCTGGCAAAGGCCTCAGCTAGCCATCACCCCTGGTATCCTCTTCTCTAATTCTGCAGGACTCCTTCCCCCTTGTATTTGCTAAACACCTTAGATGGCTCCCACACCTTTGGCACTGAAGTACTTATTTTGCCAGAGTGTGACTCAGGAAAGTCCTAAGAGATCAGTGGATGAGATGATTACAAAGCAACCTTCTTCTCTGCCCTAGTTCTTTCTGTAACCTCAGTCCTAGCATTCTGCAGGCATGCACATGCAGTAGGGAGTCACTATGAGTGAATAAATCAATGATCAAATGGTGTATTAGTTATCTATTGCTGCTTAATAAACGACCACCAAAATAATAAATAAATAAATAAGAAGGAAAAAAAAGCAACCTTCTTATAAAATAGAATACAAAGCTTGTATATTGCTTTATGTTTATTTTCAAACTAGCCAGCCTACCTTATCAACAGCCCTTGAAAGAGAAAGGAAGTCCTGAAGAGCCAGGTCTATCACAGTAAAAACAAGACAGTCTGCTCAATCCCTGATTCTGAGGAGGAATAGCTCCTAGAATTTGTCTCCTTTTAGAAATGATAGCCAAGAGCCCTGCTCAACTAGTTACTGCTATGAAGAAAGCAACCTTTCCATTCTGAAGCACCCACTAGTGAACATCTCATGGCCCTGGGCTTTGTTTAATAAGACTCTACCTACTATTTTTATAAGATTTAAAGCAAACAGGAATCTATGAAAATAAGGATTCTATTTCTTACTCCACTGGGACTTTCAGAAATTAGGCTATATTTGGAGTTTGCAAAGGACCATCTGATAGACAGTAATGACAATCCAATAAATGTAGAAAACCTTAGCCATTTCAGTTCCATGACAGTATGCACAGATTTGGTTAGAAGCTTTCACTAGAGCTTATAGCCACCATTCCAAAACATAACAGAAGTGATATAATCACTACTGCTTTTCATTTGTACATTTGTTTTACAATGTACAAAATGCTTTACATCCTATGATCTTACAACAACTTTTAAGAAGTTTAAAAAGTTTTAAAAAATTATTAGACTTACACATGGTAAAATTACCATGACCAAGAATCAGAAGATACGGTTTGCTTCCTGGTTCTACTCAATACTTTCCTGTAAGCATTTTGTAAACTTTATAAAGTATTATACACATGTTTATAGTTTATGTTGTTAACTGTTGTTGTTGAAAGCACTCTACAAATTTTAAAATCCTATGTTAATGGATTATTAATAACTCAATGACTTCTAGGACAGTGCTCTTTCCACTACACTGAGCTGTCAACCTCACAGAGTAAGCACCTGTTGATAAAACTGAATTGGTGACTGCTAACAGGATGCTGCACATCACAGCCTGAAAAAATGTCCACCGCCCCCAGCCACACCTGGGATGTGCCATACATCTAGGAAGATTCAGCCAGCTCTAACCAGGCTGTAGGCTTCCAGGGACCCATTGTGCAAGAGGGAAAATACAGAGAACACAGATCCCACCTCCTAGCAAACAGTTCATAGCTGAGCATCTCATTGCCCATGCATTCCCAGAGCAGCTCAGAATGCTTAGTTGTTCTCAAATGCATTCTCTTTTTTAGTTACCTAGCCTGTTTACTTAGGGAAGAGGATGTCTGAAGTCCTCCCAAGCAGAGATACTAAATTAGGTTTTCCAGTTCTTCCAAGTCCAAAACAGCTCTGTCAATGAACCCACAGTTCCTCTGGCTTTCCTTGCTGTGCCAATCTTGAACCCCATGAGGCCATGCCAATCTCAGCTCTGCCTTCTAGCCAGACTGCCATTCTCACACTGAAGCACTCTTTGCCTTGCCAGCACGATCCCATCCCTGAATAAACAACCTCTCCTGCTGGCCAAAATACTTGGTTACATTCAACTGGGCCTCTGCAATTTGAATTGTTAGCCCAATTGGGCATCTCTTAGCCATTTAAATTAGGTTTTGATCTTTCATTCCTCTCTCTCTTCCTAAGCATGGATCTTCTGGCAGAAGAACTGACAATGGAGAAAACTGTTTAATTCTATCCCACACCTAAGTGAACCAAAACAAGAGTAATAAATGTGAATTTACCCTGTAAATTGTTAAGTCCTATGTTAACAAATTATTAACATCTCCAGACTACTAGGCCTGGATCTTTTCATCACACTAATGTCTCCCCTCAATGTTTCTCACACCCCAAGTTCACCCATCCTTCCTAGAAATCCGTTCACTGAGACTTTCCCTTTCTTTCTGCAGAATACTTCTCCTGGTCCAGAAGTTGAACATCTGGTACCCTTCCCAGGAGAGAGCATTCTACTACCTTGACTTTATTAAGGGGAAAGCTATCTGGACACTTTCATTGTCCTTTTACCCAATAATAGCCTAACATTTTGAACTTCAATTTCTAAACAGCTATGTTAGTTCCACAGCTTCACATTCCAAGATCCCTATGATCTCTGGAACAGAATCTTAGGTAGGATTCCCAATGATGAGCTTATCACAATATACAGAAACTCATAACCTGTGTGGAGGAATGAGTGTACCAATGAATCACAAAATATCTCCAAACATGCACTTAATTTCTTGCCAAACAAATCAAGTCCCTTATACAATACATAAAGTTGCACTGTCCAAAAACAATAACCACTACCCACATGTGGCTATTTAAATTTAAGTTAATTAAAATTAAATAACATTTAAAATTCAGTTCCTCAGCTCAATACCTTTGTATGGCTAGTGGTCCCTATACTGGACAGCAGAGATACAAAATATTTCTATCACCACATAAAGTTTAGTGGACAGCACTGATAGAAGCTGCTTATGAGTATTTTTGCTCTGAGAAATGGTGACCAGAAGCACAGAAGAACATAGGTTTTGAGCAACCAATGCTCCCTAAAATCCACTAAAATGACTTGTCCAGGAAATGAACTCCATACTCTTCCAGCACTAGCATCAGGTTTAAAAACACATTTTAGCTTTAACAGGTAATTTGGTTCCTTACCAAAAATTTCTTTTTCTCACTGGCCCCTGCACATGAGCTTGTTGTTACTGGGGGGCTGTTCAGAAGGGCTGAGCTGCTGCTGTTGTGTTTTTTCTTTAAAAGCAAAAAAACTGAGGTTAATAATTTGTATCCTCCATGCAACAGAAAAAGTTTTGACTATATATGAGTAAACTGTGGATCCAAAGAGCCAGTACCTCTTGTTCAGAATATTCCTAATCAGTAGTCAATCCTTTTTCCAGCCTTCTCCCTTCATAACCACTGACTTCACTCCAGTAACAAAGCAACAGACATAGAAGAAGATCATGACTTATCTTATAATAGGTTGTAGGCTCTAAGCAGAGGATCCCAATCTCCCTTCACAGAATGATCAGGGACCACTCCACTCCTTCCCTTCCCAACCTGGTCCCTTTGAGCCTTCCAACTCAAGTAAGCTCCCCCTTTTCACTTCCTAACTGATACCCACGCTAACAGCCCCGTTTGGAGAAAGATCAGCTGACTGGGGCAGCAGTAGCAAGCACGCTCCACATAGGAAGACAGGAAGGAAAGTGAGGTCATTAGGCTCAAGCCTGGGGGAGGGGACTCACTTCTGGTAAAAGGTTCCTTCCAAAAGCAGCTTTGAATAGAAATGAGTTATAGCAAGGGAGAACTCACACAATTAGACAGAATAATGTATGAAAACAGTACAAGAATGGGCCCTAATCTGTTGTTCCCCCAGTTCTGTAAGGTAATCACAAAAACAAAAGTAGCTTTCTAAGCTAATCCTTCTGTTATAACATGAAACAGAAGCATTCAGGGGCCCTAGTTTTCCTAAAGGCAGGAAATACTCTGGGAGGCTATATCTGGCACACCAAAGCCAGAAAAAGTTCTAGAGCCTTATACTTTCTCTAGAAACCTAGGGTACTTCTGAAGAACTGATAGGCAAAGTGCAAATGAGGAGGGAGGTTAGCTGATAACAAAGAGAACCACAAGGGAGGACGTCATGGGCAAATTTTCATGAACACACCAAACATAGCCATCTGATATAAGCACTAGGTACCCACCAGGGAGGAAAGCTCCCCATCATTCACGCCTCTCTGTGGGTCAATATACCCAGGAAACAAAGGAGTAAATGATGCTGGAGATGAGAAGAAGGTTCTCAACAGAGTATAAGTTCAAAGGTTAACAAAAATAGATTTCCTAAAAAAGCACACAACTCTCAATAAAACAGGCATTCTTATCTACCTGAGCTAATAAGGGGAAACAACTGTAAACAGTAACAACTAAATCACTCACTGTTACCTTTAGAATATATTTTATGACTTTTTATTAAATAATTTCTCTTCCTACTTATATTTTATATAAGCTAATATTACATTTTTATATTGTATGGTAGCTAAAAACCTTCTGAGTTAGGGATTGTGAATCTGGATAAAATATTTGCCAAATAATCAGTAAAGGAAAAATTATATGAATATTGTCCCATAATAAGTGAAGGAATTGTTCTTACCCTCCACAGATGAAACATCACGCACAAGGTCAGGTGCACAAAGCTTTGGGATTCCAGATCATGAACCAACTGGTTGGTATATATCACTTAAAAGACAGTGAAAGGATGGAGCCAGTAGCATTCAAGCCTGGTATTAGAGCATCCTCGTCTTCTCAAATATTTCCCATTTGAAAACCCATGCCCAACGAATCTGGTTAAGTCTGCCATGGCCACACACACCTGCCTACTGGGGTGTCCTGTGTCTTTGTTCTTCATGGTCTCATATCCAGGCACCCGGGGACGTCGGCTCATCTGGAGGGCCACCAGATCCTTCATGATCGAGTTCAATGCCTCCTGTTCATCTGCAATGAAAGTGAGCACATGGGCTGAGACACTTTAACACGGACCAGCAAGGTACTTTCACAACATTATTCTGTGACTAATACTCAGGGAGTTTTGCCCAAGTGAAATGACAGACCCTGTAACCACAATCACATGCATTTGCTGTCTATGAAAAGTAGATAACTGAGGTCAGACTGTGGAAATTTGAATTTTAATGGATTCTGAGCAGCTCTCCAATCAGATTTCTGATAGCAGGGTTTACTAATTCACTGGGTTGGGCAAAGGAGGTGCTCAGAACACAGCAATTCTTCAGTGCCAGAGAAACTCAACCAGAAAAGATAGATAAAAGTTGGAGTGAAGTGAAAAACAACACAGCACAGCAGGACAGTAGGATACTGAGTGAAAAGATGAATTCATGCATTACTGATTATAGGACAGAATCAGTCACAGACTTATTCTTAAAGTATCACATGTAGAAGAGCACATTTTAAAAGGTACCAAGCAAGGACCTCGGGTAGCTGCTTTGACCAGAAGTTGATTTACAAGCCCAGCCTTTGAATATCCACCTCCTGACTTTTTACAAGTTTATAGGCCTTCTGTTCCCCACAGGGAAGTCAAAGACAGCTCTATTGTTTTTCTTCCCTAACTGACCAAGCAATGCATTGTCTCTGACTTTTACTGGCATTACATTTAATCCCCCTTTCTTGAAATAGCATTGAGTACTAGAGTTCTCATGCATTGAAGACAACTAACCAAAACCCAGAATCCAAACCAGCCCAATTCCAAGTTTTGCAAAATTCTTCCAGGTCCTTCAAGGGATCCTTATCCACTCAAATAGCATTTGGGTGAAAATAAACAAATCTGTTCATCTGGAAAGGAACAAGAGGGATGAGTTGATACACTTGTTTTGGTGACAAGTGAGTCACTTGGGGACTTAGGGCACACCTTAAAAAAGCAAGTACAAAAGACTCCACCCAAAAAGAGTGCCTATCTTTTGCCCTTTACCATTGTCCCTTGGAAACATTCTTAATACCCTGTGGAAAGAAAAGAACAGCATGAAGAAGAGGAAGTAAAATTGCACTATTTATTTGCCTTTCCCGTCTTCCTGACTGAATCTGCTCAGGTGCCCTACATATCCTCCAAGGAGGTGCAGAAAAGGAAAAAAGTTACATGCCCATAAAGAGGTTTTTGCCTGCTCAGCAAAGTAAAATTAGATTTAAAATTTGCAGGGGAAACACCAGTAGAAGAGCTTCCCATCTAATTCCACTTTAAAATATATAAGGGAGTATGTAAGAGAGGGATATAGCTGTGGTACTGAAAGAATGAGGTAAATGGGATAACAAAAGAAGAGGAAGTGGGTATCTGCAGAAAGGCATTTGCGAAAATTAAAACACAAATTATATCCCATTGATTATTTTATATTTTCTAGCAATTTCCCTGTAGGCTCCTTAAAGAAAGGGAACTTTCTTGGCTTTTTTCTTTTTTAACCTCCCAACCAAGGTTTTAAAACTAGAGCATAACACTCAGTGAAATAAGCCAAGCCGAAAAAGACAAGTACCAAATGATTTCACTCATCTGTGGAGTATAAGAACTAAGAAAAAATACTGAAGGAACAAAACAGCCGCAGACTCACAGAACCCAAGAACCGACTAATAGTTACCAAAGGGAAAGGGACTGGGGAGGACGGGTGGGAAGGGAGGGATAAGAGGGAAAAAGGGGCATTACGATTAGCAGATGTAATGTTGGGGGGGCACGGGGAGGGCTGTACAACTCAGAAGACAAGTAGTGATTCTATAGCATCTCACTACGCTGATGGACAGTGACTGTAATGGGGTTGGTGGGGGGGGGACCTGATGAAGGGGGTAGTGTAATCACCATAATATTGCACATTTAATTGTAGATTAATGATATCAAAATAAACTTAAAAAAAAACTAGAGCATAACATTTATACTAGGAAGATTGGCTTTATATATACCCTATATATGAGCTTATATCTTAAATTGGCTTATATATTACTAAATATATGTATAAAGTTCTTGGGCCAACTATAACAGTAAATTGGGATCATTATAAGGGGGATTATGACCAGACAGATGTTTTCTGAGGCACATCCAGTTAAACTCCTAACAGCAGAATGACTGGTGTTTTCAGTATCAAGGTAATCATTCTTAGAATTGATAACTTTAGTTGATTCAAATCAGATTACTGAGCCAAAATGGATGTAAATATACATACATAGATACATATACATGTTTTCAGGTCAAATCCACAACAAGTATGACTAGAGAAACCATTTCTAATTTTATATAAGATGATACTATTTTAAGAGCTGGTTTATCAGGTTGACAAATTCTGTTTCCAGTAAGCTAACCAATTCCTGGCATTACTTAATGGATAAACTTGTTTGGTAGTTCCAGCACTGAGAACACACTAGAGAAAGAGTTTGGCACTATCTCCTGAAATCCAGGACAACTGACACAAGTGAAACAGGATTACAGAATCTGATTTTGGGTCAAAATCAAATACACTGCTAGAGGCAGACAGGTTCTTAAACTGATATTTCAAACTAAAGGCATGGATAAAGACAGGAAGTAAATCAAGTGGCTCTTTTAGGCATTTCTTCCTGGATTGAGATTTTAACTGAATTACCAGCACACCAGTATTGAATTCCTTAAAAAATAAAAACAAAACTTAAAAAAAAAAACAAAGAGCAGCTTTCTTAGAGTATGACAGTCAGTTAAATACGGACTTTGGAGCCAAAAAGACCGAAGTTTAAGGATGCCTTGAACAAATCACTTATTCTCCCTAAACCTCAGTTTCTCATCTGTAAAATGGAGATAATAAAAGTATCACTTCACAGAGCTGCTGTGAGAGTTAAAAGAAAAAAATAACTTACAAACTACTCATGGTACCTAATACTAAGTAATGCTAAAAAAATGCTGGCTATGATCATCAATGGGAAAAGACTGGAGGCCACTTAATCTATCCTAATACTTAATTTTAGTCCTGAATTTTTATTAATCATTAACAATAACCATCTACTGAGTACCTATCATGTATTATACATCAGACAGTTTTGAAAAATACTTAAAGGTATTCAAACCCTAGGGGTAAAAGAATAAATGACATAAAAATATGAGGTTATACAAATAAAAAGATTGAATTAGATAATATACAAACCGGGGTACATAAACCTGTGTAAAAAAATTTTTTTTACAGTGTGAGTAGCAAGAGGTTGTACACGTGATTTTACATAATTATTAACAGAATAAAGATTCTTTCAGAAAAGCAAGCTGTTTCAGCTATGCAGGAGACCTTAAAAAATGAACTGAGAACAAGAAAGGACATGAAAGCAAGTGAGGGGTAGCAGGGAAGAAAAGAGGGTCAGGTTCTAATCCTCAGTGAACAATAATCCTTATGGAGTAGAGTAGGAAGAAGGTATGCTGGTAAAGAAGCCTTTAAGAGGATTGGAAAAAACAAGAGCGACACCACAGTGGCCCAACCCACAGAAGGGCAGCCGCAGCCCGCCAGGTCCATCGGGTGGTAGAGACGGAAACAAAAATTTAAAGGGAATCAAGAAGCTGGAGATAAAATAAAATTGGAAGTAATGGAAATCAACAACTCATTTGCGAACTTTACATGTGAACAAGTTGAAGCAGGGGTAATAGTGTGCTATAACCTTGAAAAGATTTCCTGAGGATGGGATTGTCTGACACTTTTAAAAGCTACCAGGAAGAAGCACAGAGGAAGAATTAAGAGGTTAAGAAGGGGAGGGCTGTCAAACTCAGAGAAGACAAGTAGTGATTCTATAGCATCTCACTACGCTGATGGACAGTGACTGTAATGGGGTTGGTGGGGGGGACCTGATGAAGGGGGTAGTTTAATAACCATAATATTGCACATGTAATTGTAGATTAATGATACCAAAACAAATTATATTAAAAAAAAGAGGTTAAGAATCTAGAGGAGTATTCAGAGAAAAGAGAAAAGAAGGGATCTGTGAAACAAGGATTAGGGTTGGGCTTAAAAAGTGGAAGTTCTTAAGAAGTCTTGACCAGACAGGTAATTATCTATCCATAATTATCCAGCAGCATGTACTTTGTCTTCTCTGGACACCATGACCTATAGTATGGGAGATGCCAGGCAACACACCCCTCTCTCTTTAGCTCTAGCAGAAAGTCAGTCTTCCAAACTGAACTATTACCTCTATCTATAAGCAGGGCTTAAGGCACTCCCATTTACTTTATTTATTTTTTTACTGAAGTAGCATTGATATATGATCTTATATTGATTTCAAGTATATAACACAGTGGGCCAACAGTTACCTGTATTATTAAATCCTTACCCCAACTAGTGCAGTTACTATCTGTCAGCATACAAAGTTGTTACAGAATTACTGGCTACATTCTCCATGCTGTTACCATCCCATGACCAATTTATATTATAACTGAGAATTTTTGAAGGCATTCCCATTTATGAATTCCCTTTGCTAAGAACCTAGAAAAGTTTCCAGAAGCACCATTTGCTTCAATAAATAGTGTTGTCCTGCATGATATCTATTTACTATGTCAGAAAGTTTCTCTTTTCCATTTCTACAAATCTCCAAAATAGTATCTTTATCTTTGTTTTCACTTAACTAATGGTATTATTCCTTCATCTTGCCAACACTCTATCTAGCTCTGCCAGATTGTCTGATCACACTGCTCACCCAGGAGATCCTGTGCTTCAGAGTACTCCTGAGCCAGATTCGACTACCTTATAATTCATGACATTTCACATACTCCCACTGCCTCCACCCTGTCCATACCTGGGCAAACATCTTTTTCTAGTAAATGTAGCACAAAGGCCCGATCGTCAATTCACAAGAAACTTTTTTCCTTCAAGGACATGACTGAACCCATGCTATAGCTCTGTTTGTTTTTCCGTTTCTGGGATATAACTGCCCTTCAATATTAATTGATGGCTCAAAACTTAAAAATACATATTACAAAGTATGTCACTGCTTCCTTATAAGAATCTTTTTATCACCACTATATTTAATATTTAATGAAATTAATCTAAAGATCTAGAGACTATAGGATTGTGTATTTCAATCCTAAAACTACAGAATTGCTCTCTCCCACTGTGTACCTTTGCACAGTTTTGACCAAGTACCTATAACACCTCATTGTTAATTCATTAAACTGTGATCCCAATTTCAATCAAAACAGTTGCTAACTATTCAGTCTACACAGGTGGTCAGTTCTGGGCAAACTGAGTTCAGACTGGTGCAACTGGGAACTCCCAACAGCCTTGGAACCCTCAAGACACAAGGTATGTGTAAATCACATTGATTCTGACTTCAAATCAAGTTATCACACCAAACCACACCATCCTTAATCCAATATTCCATTCAGTAGTTTCCTGTAACATTTCCAAATTGTAACATATTTTTCAGTAATATTCCCACTAAGTTTAAGATTGCATTTATTAAAAAATCCAAATGAACACTAATTAATTTCAGGTGTTATTAATAGCATTTGCCACTATAACTGCTTAAACTAGAAGAGAATTCTAGTGTGACCAAGAAAAAAACGACCAGTCAATCCCAATAATTTTTTATGACTATATAGTATCAAAACTCATCCACTTTACCCATCGAAAAATTTCCTATTATTTACAGGGATAAGTGTAGTTTCCACCAGAAATTTACTGGGGCTAACAGCTAATATAAAATCTGACCTGTTTTTATTACCAACTCAAGTTGTCAAACAGGCTTGAGTCTGGGGCTTAGAACAGCTCAGGAAAATATGACTTAACCAAAGGACCTACAGGGCAGAGCCTCTAGTTTTAGTCCTTTCCTTGCTGGGCTCAAAATTAACAAGTGTAATGAAAATATTAATAAGTCTATGTTTCTCTCTTTTCAACCCCTTGGAGTTTATTTAGAACTACAGCAACTAAAGCAAACTGACCTGGGAATTTGAATTTTTATCATTTATATCACCAAATGGAAAGCAGTATTTAAAAGAGAGACTGTGTGTGTATGTACATATATTCTTGCTGATCCCTATACAAAGCAAATTAAAGAGCCAAGTTCTGGGAGAATTCAGTATTAGCCCTAATTGCATGTCAAAGTCATCTACAAAACAGAGAGAATGATGTAGGGGAAAGTGTTGAAGAAAGGCAGGCAGTGATCTTAAGCCAGGTTGCCAAATATACTGCAGCCACCAGGCAAGTTAATTCCCACCTCACTATCTCAGTTTCTTCATGTAAAACTGATCTGGGGACACATGAAAAGACAGTGAGGTCCTGGTCCTTTTTCCTTTGGGGCTCTGGGCCTTACCTATATAGTTCTTTTCTTCCCTATCACTGTCTCTCCATATACTTACACACTTGAACAAAATGTCTTGAAATGTGAGAACAGACTGACATTTATTTTCACATTAGACAATGAACTGCAGCCAACGTCTCGGGCACTCTAACTGGTTTAGCAGTCAAGAAAGTGGGGAATGGGAGGTCCACAAACACTCAAGTATTTCATACCCCTCTTTGGGACTTAAGACTGCCTCCAAAGGTGAGACTATCACAACTGTAGGTTCATAAATCAATTAAAAGATTTAGTTCAATTATCAAATCCCAGAACACAAGATAAATGAAGCCTGGGGTGGACAAGAAGAACTATGTGCCCCATTTTACTATAAATGTTCAGTTATTATTGGTTGAATTATGTATTTCAGACCTTACAGTTCCTTTTCTGCTTACTGTCACAAGAGACTTTCTCCAGAAGAACAAGCACTTCTTGGGAAGGAAACAGTAAGCCCAGCAAGTGAAAAAAAACACCTCTTACTGTACAAGGGGCTGCACAGAACACGGCAGTTCATTCAAAGCCAGAGTGTAGAGATAGGGCAAAAAATATCTGCCCAAAGTGACACAGCATACACTTAACCGCCTACAAAAATGACTTGACCTTGCTATAGGGCAAAGCAAACCTTAACATTCCCTCTTCACAAGGGGCACTTTACAGATGCAATGAATGGTTTTGCAAAGGATCCTCTGATTGAAGTTTACCCTTTGATTACTTAGGACACTACCAAACACTTGCCAATGCCAAACTTGCGATCGTGGACAACAGTGTCACTACTGATCCATCAAGAGAAGCAAAGTACTGGACATCTGAAATGTTATTTGTTCTTCATCTCGTTCAACAGTCACTAACTAAATTACCAAAAGGACATGAAATATAATTCAGTTCAAACGCTGTGTGTGGAAGGCATTAAAAGATATTCTTGGATTACACCTTCACAACAGAAACTGCAAATATTGATAAAAAGGAAATGATTTCACAGAAATTCTTTTGTATAGCGAATGCTTCCTTCAAAAGTTACATAATTTCAGGAATATCGCAAGATAAAAATAATGGATGTAAAACACTGCACAACTGGATTTTTCAAAAAGAAGGATGTGAATTATAACTGGCAGCCCCCAACCAATTCTTAACCTCCAGCAATCTAATCTGGGCGCAGCTCTCATTTCTCAACCGCGCGGTAGGTAACAGGGATTGCCGTTTTAATCACCTCCCAGCCTACCTCCCCACACGCCCTCCCCCCTGCTCTGGGGAGCGCACAGGGCTGGAGAGCAAGCCCCAGGAACTCTCACAGGCCGGCCTGTGTGAGCAAAGGGAAGGAAATGACACAGGCAGGAAAAAAAAGCAAATCAAGGAAAAGACACAACAGCAGCTGGGCCTGCAGCAGCCTCCAGCCCGGGCCCCACACTGCGCTCTCGCTCCCCGCCCTCGGGCTCGCGGTCCGGCTCGCTTGGGGCCGGGGCGGTCTGCCCCGCGGGGCACTGGCCCTCGATTCCGCCGCCTCTTCCTCGGGATGCGCCCACCGCGCGGCCCGGAAGGAGGCTGCCGAGTGGCCTCCGCCGGCCAGAACCGCCCCGGCGGGCCGGGGAAGCCAGAACCCCACCCCCGCCCCGGAGCAGCGAGAGGAGCGGGCGGGTGCCGTCGGTCCACAGCCCCAGTCGGGCGGGCTGTCCATGCCTGTCAGGCAGCGGCCCAGGGTTCTCCTCCCCTCAGCCCGGGGCGGGGCAACGTGAAGCAGCGCGGGCACAGGCCGGGGCGGTGGCGACACTCACCCATGGTGGCGATGGCGGCGGTATCGGCTCTGGCCTGAGTGTCACCTCCGCAGCTGGAGCTGCATGCCGGGGGCCCGGGCGGCGGGGACGGCAGCGGGCCTGGCTCCGCGCGGGAGGCGCGGGCTGCGCTCGGGCCCCCCGCCGCCTCCCCAGGCTCCGGCTCCGGCTCCGCCCGCGGCCGGGCGCTGTGGCATGGGCAGGGTGGCCCGCTACATCCCCGGCGCTCCTCGGCTCGGCCCAGCCCGGCCTTGGCGGCGCCGCTCGGCCCGTCCGCCTGCCAGTACCTCAGCCCTGCAGTCGCTCGGTCCGGCCACCGTTCTCCACCTCAGGAACGCTCCGAAAAACAAACCGCTGGTCGCGCAGCTCGCCCCCTTATCTGTCACTCACCCCAGTGCCCGCCAATCCCAGGCAATTACTGGACTTCGTACCACCCCTACTCACCTCACCAGCCAATAATGTGGAAGTCACCGCCCCCACCGCCCACCCCCACCAAGCCTCTCCCCAACACCCTCTCAACCGCCTGCTAATCATCAGCACCACACGATGGACCAATCCCACCTACCTTCACAGGATGCCAATGGGCGAAGAGAAGGCGGTTTCCGAAGGCGGTCTACCACCTGCCAATCATCGAAACAGCACCGGTTCACTCCACTGCTAGCCAATTACGTAGGACTCTGAGCACCCGCCTCTGCGCATCCCTCGCTGCCTCGCCCGCCCTCTCTCCCCGGGAGGTATGGGTTGCTCCAATCACAGCTCGTGCGTGAGGCTCCGCCCGCGATCCCACCTCCCATCAGTCACCGAGGCTCCGCTGGCGCGCGGGCTGGCGCAGTTCCCCGCCGGCTACTTTGGAGCTGGAGTTTGGGAAAGCCGCTGGAGAAACACCGCGGCCTCTCGCCCTCCCGGTTCTCGACGGTCCCTGAGGCTGGCGTCCTGCCCGTCTCTGTGCCCACACTAGGAGCATAATAAGCGGGATGTGTTCTGTCTCTGAACGTTTCCCGGCGTGTGGCCACCTCTGCTGCCCGATCCCCGGGCGAGTCCACCGGTCCATACACTGCGCTTGCCCGGAGGCAGGAGCGGCCTCACCACTGCCCGCCTTTTCCTGGGTCTCATACCTTCGGGGCCACACCCTTGGAGGGGCTGGGATAGTGCTGGAATGTGGGTCCGTGGAAATCTGGGAGTGTGCTGCTGGCCAGGGCCGAAACCAGTAAGTAGAAATTCCAGAAAGGTTCTTTCGGGGGAAAAAACCCACTTTTTCTCTACTTACAAAAGCAATACAAGCAAAAGTAAAAATCCCACCCCAGAGATAACTTTATCTCTTTCCTACCTAGATAATACAATATGTGACCAAAATGGCTTCATATTGTTTTGTAATATGCTTACATTTAATTGTTAAGTATTTTCCCGTGCCACTAAATATTGTTCCAAAACAATTGCACTGGCTGCATGATATTTCAAAACAGAGTGACCATAATTAATTTTCCCAAGCCCCATTGTTCAACATCTTATACACCCAGATCTGCAGATTCCAAGTCGACCACAATTAATGTGGATTCCCCCTTCCTCTAGTCCCTGTTCCAGTGTAATGTAAATCAGAGGCCAGAATAATCTTCCTCAGATGCTGTTTTCAACTGTCAACTAAGGGCCTTTAGTGGTGGCTTTACCTTGGCTGTCAAATCTTAAGAACTACCTTAGACTACCCCCTTTCTTTACACCTTCTCCCTCCCCCAATATTTAATCAGGCCCCTTGTTTTGTTAGTTTTTTTGTTTTTTGTTTTCCCCCTTCAACAAACTTTTAAGTCATTTTCCCACTTGATTAGATCCCTACCCAATTTATTGAAACTCCTTAACTATAATCTCTCTTTTCTGGGCAGGGGAGATAGAGTAAAGAAGAAAGAAAAGTAGTATTTATCAGTCATTTTACTATGCTAGATACATCATCTCATTTAATCCTTCCAAAAACTCTGAGGCAAGTAACACCATTGGCATTTAAATGATGAAAGTGAAAGAGAAGTACCTTGCCCAAGTGGTAGAGCCAGGATTCATACCATGTCTGTCTGACACCCAAAGGCCATGTTCTTGCACTAGGCCAGTACTTCTCAGTTGCTATTTCATTTTCACTCCCCTCCAAGGAGAAAATTTTTAATTATGTAAATTTAAATTCTTCCTAATGAGAGAAATTAAATACTAAGGACTAAGATTTTGTCAGGTAGGATTGAGTTTTGAAGGCCACATAGCACTGCATTAAGGTTTTTTTCACCCCTTAAGAATCATTTTTCACCTGGTGGGGACATCACCCCATTGAGAATTCTGTAACAGGCCAGTGCTGGAGGAGGTCAAAATCTGCCAATCATAGATAGGCTCAGATCTGACCCTTAACTTTATTGACCCTTGAGATAAATATTTCAAAAAGGCACATTTATGCCAGTGGAAACGAAATCTAGTACCCACTCCATTGCCTGTATCCAAAGGTCTACTCAGCAGCTTCTCCTGGAATGTCTAAAACACATCTCCAATTTCACATTTTACACCAAACTCATAATTTTCGCCTTGCCTCCAAAAAACTCTGCTCCCAATTGTAAAAACACAAACCTGAGTTTACAGTGATCTTACTCTTCCTGAACAATCCTATATCCAATCATTAAGCAGTCTTTTCACCTCCTGTTTCAAAATATATCTGAACCCAACCATTTCTCACCACTACCACCCTAGTCCATCCAACCTACTGGCCTCTCTCCTGGATGACTGCCCTAGCCTCCTAACTAGTATCCCTGTTTCCTCTGTGGCCACCCAACAAATGATTCTCTGCACAGCAATTCAGGATGATCCTTGTAAAACGAATTCAAATCATGTCATTCCTCTGTCAACCCTCTAATGGCTTCCATCACACTTGGAATCAAACCCAAACTTTGTCATGGCCTTTCAGGCTCAACAGGAGCTGGAACCAGCTATCCTCTCCTACTTATTTCTACCACTCTTCCACGATCACTGTCCTCCAGCCACACTAGCCTCCTTTTACCATACTTTAAACCTACCAAGCTCAGGACCTTTCATCTCAGGACCATTTTTTCTGCCTGGAATGCTCTTCCCCAAGATGTTCCCATGGCTAACTCCTGCATTTCATTCAGGTCTCGGCTCAAATGTCAACTCCTAAGGAATTCCTAACCACCCCACCCAAAAGAGCCTCTCTCCCCTCCATCATTCTGTATCACCGTATTCTGCCTTATTTTCCTTCAAAGTGCCTGAAATTTCATATTTACTTATTTGCTTTCCCCCCAACTACAATAAATATAAACTGTCAGACCAGGAATTTGTCTTGTTCACTGCTCTACCACTAGCACTTAGAATAGTGCCTCACACATAGTAAGAACTACATTGCAATTGGACAAGTCTTTAACTAAAAAGAGCCCTCTGATTTTCCTTTTAAAACTCCTTTCTTTGAGGGCTCCATTTCCATTGTCTGTCCCTTAACCAGTCATCCCAAACATTCCCATTCACGTTTAACATACAGGATTTTGTTCTGAGCTCCAGAGCCATCACCTTTGAGTGTCTCACAGGTACCTCAAATTCTACAGGTCCAAACTGAATTCACCATTTTCCTTCCTAGTTCTGTATTTCCTCTGTCCATCTTAGCTTCTCAAGTTGGATGCCTCTGAGTTATCCAATTTGGAGAGCTCTTTCTATTTCCCTTCCTCCACAGCTAATCTTGCCCATGTGTCCAATCTGTCCACCTCTTCCCCACCCTCAGCTGCACTATCCTAGTTCAAAACACTGAACTCTTTCACTTGGATTACTTAGTTTATCAGTCTCCCAATGTGTAATCTTTTTAAAATGGGCACCTGGTCCTGTCATGTTCTAACTAAAAACTATAGTTTCCCATCACCCTTAGGATAAATCGAATATGTGAATGTAGCTGAGAAGGCCCTTTAAGAGCCAGGCCATTCCTTCTCCAGTCACAAGTTTTTCCATGTCCAACCTCTACCATCCCCATCATTCAAATTCTGTGTTCTGGCCACACAGAACCCTGACAGCAGTTCCTCAAAAAGGACTCTCTGTTGCCTCTACACTTCTGCATGTGCTATTTTGTTTCAAACATTTTCCTCCTCCACTCTTGCCCCTACCCCAATCTTTCAGGGAAGGACTACCTAATTAAACATCACTCCCTCCAGGAAGCCTTCCCAGATACCCCCAAATCTGGGCACCAGAGCACCTAGTACTTTCTTTGTCAAAGCACTTGTCCTACTCTATTGTAAACGCCTGTAAAAAAGTAGACATAAAGACAGAAGCTGTGTCAAGTTGGCATGCCTAGCATTTCATAGAACATTCAAAACGACATTCAAGTATTTGTTGAATAAGTGAATGTCAAATGAAGACATTAATAATTTATTTCCACAAGTGTGCTCTTTTAGCTATGTTATTTTATCTTCTCTTATGTTGTTTCTTCCTCACTCTTCATTTTCCCCATGTGAAGCCTCCCATCTGGGCCATGATGTTCCCCTGGTTAAGTACCTGAGATATACCTGACCCCAAGGATCACAACCTGCCCATAGTGCTCAGAGCCTCAGAAACTGCTGGTCCCATTAGGGAGCTCAATCACATGCCAGCTGCACACTTTCTTTTTTTCTTTTGAGAGCATAGGGACACTTCTATGCTTGAATGATAGAGAACAATAAATAGAAATGAATGAATTCTCTTGGGTAACTCAATGAATCTGGTGTAAAAAAAGAAAACAAACCACCCAACCTATCACCTGATTTAATGAAAATTCTTTTAATTTAGAGGTAAACTGGACACATTCAGAGTACCAGTTCAACCAGTTAGTTTATCTGCATTGTTAAGGAATCATGTATACCTCACAGAAGATTTTTATCACATATTTATGTATTATTGACATTAACTTTCAAAGAAAAATTCCTTTTAATTTTGAGATTTGACTTCTGCAAATTTATCCTAAGGATACTTTGCAAGTGAGCAAAGGTAAACAATGTTCACTGCAGCATCTTTTGTAAGGTAAGACAACCCAAATGTCCACTGACAGGAGACTAATTAAATCAATTTTGGCACATTAATTAATACAGTAAAATACTATGTAGCTACTAAAAAGAAGGAAGCAGACTTCACACTAATACCAACAAATGTTCAGGATATATTGTGAAGTGAAAAAAAGGAGAAACAACAGGTTATATAGCAGAAATATATATAGTGATCACATTTCAATTTTTTAAAGTGTTCATTCATACTTAGTACCTATTTCATAGGACTGTTTTGAGAATTAAATCAGTTAATATATGTTAAGTACTTCAAACAATGCCTGGCAATATTAAGTGCTCAATAAATAATAGCTTTGTTTCCCACTATTATCCCCATTTTATTGATGAAAAAATAGGTGCAAACAGATTAAGTTCTCATCCAAGTTTACTAGCAATTGGCAGTCAGAATTTGTTCCCCAGAAGATTGGTTCAAATGAGTAGAATAATACAGAGTAGTTGTTAAAGGTGGTTGTATCTTAGGAAGTAGATTAGATGGGACTCTTATTTTTTTTGTTATGTATTTCTATAAGGTTTGGCTTTTAAAAACCAGTAATTGTTACCTTTTTGGCATAGACAAAAGAAAGAAAAAAGAAGAGAAAGTAAAAACTGCTATCGCATTACTGGGGATAAAGTAAAGAGAGAAAATGAATTCTGTCAAGACTAGTGTGGTATCTATTGTAACACTTGCTTTTGCTAGACCTATTGGCTCATTTATTTTTCTCTTCATAGAATGTCTCCAGAGGAATTCCCAGGGATTCAAATAAAAGTCTAGAAGTTGGGGTCTCTCAGAACCTGAAGCTTTATTGACTGCTATGCTATATGTTTCAGAGAGGAGAAAAAAACCACAGCCACATGGTTGAATTCACTGTTCCTATTAAATTTATTCAGGGTCTCTGGCAGAGGTCAGGTGGCTACATACCATATGAGTGCCTGTAAGAGTCCAGGCTATGAAAGGAGCTTTCACAGATTCTTCCATCCCACTGGAAGGACACTTAAAAGTGAGCCCAAGTCAGCTGCAAGGTGCTGAATGATTTTTTGTTGCTAAGATAATGACCAAAGATGAGGCAAAGGCAAGCCAGAAGCCAATCCCTCCGTTAGGCTTTAAGGTGACTCCTGGCCTTTCACATGCTGTCTCCCTAGTTAGACAAGAATGTGACTAATTTTCTTGTCTAAAAAAAACTTCCCCTGATAAAAGTAGCTCATGATTATAGAAAATAAAAATCATAACCATCAGCTTTGATGTTACGGTACATTTCCTTCTAGTTTTTTTTTATAAGTTCATATCTACACTATGATTTATATTTTAAAATTTGGACCACACTACATATATAGTTGTTTGCATCTTTGTTTTCCATTTAACATTATATATTAACATTTTCTGACATAAAATATTCTTTGAAAAATAATTTTTAGTGGCAGAAAACTTCATATACTATTTAACTATTTAATTAAAGTTACTTAACTATTTAATTAAATAGTTATTTAACTATTTAACCTGTGTAGCTAAGGGTATCTACCAGATCTACAGGCAGAACAGGTAGGTCCAAACAAATAAGGTTTCATTTCTGCCTTTCCCATACTAACTGCAGGAAAGCCTGCAGGGCACCACCAGGGGTCAGTGCAGAGCCATCTAGTATGCCTTTATATTCAAATTTACAAATTACATTTATTTTATAAACCAAGGTTTAGCAATACAAGCTATATTAGACTTATTCTCACCTGCTTGGTGTGAGACCATTTGTGAAGAAAATACATGGCTTGGCTATTTTATAGGTCTCTTGTGAAAATCAAGTAAAAAATTATATGAAGTATCATAAATTATGAAACAGCACTTAAACTTTAGTTGCCCTGTTTTAATGATGTGCTTTTCAGATTATTTGTATGAGGTATCTATCACCTATAAAAACTAAAGAACCCCAGGTAGTATCATGATTATGAAATGAAGTGTCAGAGCATATGCTTTAGTATAACTGTGGATTATTTCATTGGTTTTCCTCCCCCTAGCCTTTGCTCTCCATCTGCTGAAGTCATTGCGGAATTGGTAATTTGTTTTTCCTAGAAGCTGAAGTTACCATTTATAGCCAATTTGGTTTGTGCTCTTTTCCATCCTCATTTACCCAAGGCTTCTTCAGGAGATTACTCTGAGTTCAGAGCTGGCTTAAACAATTTACAAGTAGGTGAATAACAGGGATCAAAAATCTACTCCAGGCCTGACATGCTTGATGGGTTCTGGCATAGGTATTTGGCACTCCTGGTCTTTCTAAACCCAGAAGTGACGTGGGAGCAAAAGGCACCAAGGCCCCATCTCCCACCTCACCAAGCTGCTGAATCACCCTTCCTTCTGTTCTCATTTCCTTTCCAGTTCACAGTACCCCATTACTTGGCATCAGGGATGAAAAGGAGCTAGAGCCGGGCATTTGGTGGACCAAGCAGCTTTCAAAACCAGCTTGGCATAGCCTTTGCTGAGAGCAGTCCAATCTGCCAATGAGTCCACTCTGACCAATCTCAGAACACACAGGATCCTGGGCAAAGAGGGGCCTGGCAGTCCCTTATCACTGGCACTTGACTTCCCACTGGGTTAGAACCTTAAGCTCCCTCCCTGGAGAAGCAGGGCACAGAGGCACCCAAAGAGAACAAGAATGTATGCACAGCAGCTCACACCACCCATAAAAGAGCAGTCCTGTGTCTTAGAGCAGGATCAACGGGAACCAATGGAATAGCTTGTGCTCCTGGTAAGTCCAGCTCCTGGTACATAGTAGGTGTTTGATAAATATTAGTTGTATGAATGACAGGTGTAGGCTACTAGACCCGCATTAGAGCAGAGTGCCTGGGGAAAGCTACATTTCTATGGTTAATCAAAAAATAGACAATAGTTCTGAGACCAGAATAGTGGAACTAAACTTATCGACTTGAAACAAAGTCAAGAGGGTCACAACAGCTAGCCACAAAACCAGGAAAACTCAAGAGCCAAAAACAGCAATGCAGCAACCCAGATCAATCACTGTTATTATTTAAGAGCAGTTTCTAATACAGGCCCTCAGGGCACCTACCTTCCTACAAGGCCAACTTCCTGAAATCACAGTCTGATTAGCTGGCTGGCTCCACTGTGCATCCAGGAGGGAGTGCAGGGACTGAGCCAGGAGCACTCTGAGACACCAACAGAGCTGACAAAGAGGCCCCAAGGAAATGTGGTGATTCCCTTGGCCACGAAACTGCAGGGCCTAGTCTTATGCCTCCTAACCTGCTAGGCTCCCCCATCTGCTTTAGTCTTACAGGACACTGGAGAAAGCTGTGTTCCAGAATGGGTTGCCAACTGCCTAGGAAAGTGCCCAGGGAGTAACCAGCCTGGTTACTCAATGTTGTCATAGACTTGGATCACATCCTCATGGTTGCCAAGAGCCTGGATGAGATGGGCAGCCTGCTCCAGATCAGTGTCAGCCAGCTGCACCTTTGTGTGGGGGATGAACTCTAGTGTACAGGACACAGAACACAAGCCCAGGGAGTCCAGCTTCTTCCTCACTTGATGCAGTGAAGAGGCATCACAAATAAACTACGGACAAAGGAAAGTCAGGAAGTGAGCAGCCAGAAGATAACAGGACAAAGTCAGATAGAACTCTGTAAAACATGAATGGAACTACTATAATGTATCACTGGGTTTAAGCTCTTCCCTGGCAGAGATACAGTTTTCAATGTTCTGAATCCTTCTACAGTCTTCAGTACAGTAAGCCCTATCCAGTATTCACTTAATAAATGTTTGTGCAAAATATGTGAATTCTTTATGTCACCTGTCCTCTGAGCACAGGAAAGAAGAAACTGAGACAGGCATGCCTTAATATGTATGTTAGGACACTTAGAAGTCCACCAAACACTAAGGCTTCATACTCACTTTAAAAATGTTCTTTTCCTCTTCGTCCTCAGTTTCTTTGACATCCTCAGCTTCTGCTTCAATTGCCAGCTCCAGGGCATGCTCCAGGTTCACAGCCTTCTTCTCTCTGTCCTCCACTCCAACTATGATCACCCCCTTTTTGTCAAAGCAGTGGCGAGCTCCTTCAGCCATCATCCCCCTGATAGGAAAGGAAATGGACCAGAGTGAATGCCTTTTAGACACTCAGCCTCCACACAGCACTGCATTCTAACATTGTATTTTCCACCCAGCCTCTGGAGTATAGACAGGCACAGAGCAGCTCTCTTCTTGAAGGAGAAGATACAGCTATTGCTGGGTAGGGGAATAAGCCAAATATATCCCCACTTGATATTTTCTGCTCTGATCAGAGTGTGGAGGATGCAAAAACTTTGCTTATCACTTCCTGTGCCATTAAGATTCCTGTCCTAGTGCTACATATCAAGGCATGTACATTACATGGCTAAGATGGAATAATGGGACAAAGAGCCCCTTCTATATCTAATGAACAAGTCATTTGTATCCTGCTTAGTACAGAACACATAAAGAGAAAATAAATGATCCCATTTGGATTCTGCTAAGGATGAAGTCAGCTTAAAACCTGAAATACCACCAAGAGCAGCAGTACTTCCCTTGCAAAGAGTTAGAACTTCAAGGCTCCATCCCCTTCCCCTCTCCCCAAACACACACCTACCCATTCTTGCTCAGGATATGTCTGATGTCCGAATAGCACTTGGAGCCACTGTTAGATAATGCCTCAATGAGCAGAGAAAAGCCACCAGGGCCTCGACCCTCATATAGCAAATAAACACCCTTGGCTTTCTGTAATAGACAACACAAGCACATTTTCTTATTTCCCAATTCTCTCCTGCATGGCAGCCTAGAACCACAAGTACCACAAAGTAACTCCATGGGATGGGCTCTCTGGGCTAGAGCCCAGGCTCTCAAGTCTATTTTTGTCCTCACCTTCTGTGAGGAGGTCCTTGGGATCAACTTTTGGGGTAATTGGAAGTGCTTACTACCCCTTACTTGGAAGGGGTCATTTCTCTGGTCCCTGAACAATCAGCCATCTCCCAGTTTTGTTTCCTTTCCTCTACAGCTGAATCCCACATTTACTTCCCTGTCACTACTACCAAGACCCATCCTCTACACCCCACTCCACATGAAACCTACCTGGGATGTCTGTGTTCCTATCCCTGGCCTGCCAAATACCACTGTGGGAAATCACACACCTGAGCCCTACCATGAGAGGCACAGGAAATAGCATGGCCACAAAATTCAATCAATCAAAGGGCTAATGACCAATCTCATATGGACCTCCCAAGTCACCTCTACTCATCCTCTGCCCATGCATCTGATCTTCACCACACTCTCCAAACAACCTGCCTGCTGCCTGCCCAGGAACTCTCAACCAATGACTTTCTTCCTCTTTCCAGAGGAAAAAAAGGACCACTGGTTGCGGGGGAGGAAGAGACCCTCTGTCTCTACCAGCTTATCTATACCACGTTCCCATGAAGACAGGATGTATAATGGTTAGAGCATAGGGACTGACGTCCATCTGGTTCCAGTTCTGTTATTTTCTGTGTGACTTGGTCACCTAATCTTTCTGTACCTCATGTTCCATGTAAGATTGCTTTGAGGATCCAGAAATACAAGGCATAAAGGGTACTTATCAAAATGGTTGGCCTAGAGTAAGCCCTTAATAACTTTTGTTATTAAGATGATTAATGATTATTACTTCCTAAGAGCCTTCCTACTTGTCCCAGAGAAAGAGGTGTCCCCTTACCCAGGCTCAAAGGCAACTCCCATACTTGGGCTCTACATTCCTGCCCCTCCTACCACTACTCTTGTCTGCACCCTCTCACTTTCTACTGGCTTTTCTCCTTTAGGACATAAACATCTGAAAAAGAAAAGCAAACTCCTCCTCGATCTAACATCAGAGCTTTCCCCATACTGTAGCCCTTCTTTCCAGCCCATCCCCTCACAACTTGGCTAAGCAGTACTAGGCTGTATGGGTCTGCATGTTGTCTATCCATTCAGTCCCTTAGTGTCCTCCTACAGCCAATGTCCAAGGACACAGAGCCACCAGAAGGCTCTGGATTGAAGGTGTCAATCACTAGGCTATCCCTTCTCGCTGATAATTTAAGGAGTGTTTGGTGGCCTCCCAGACATGGACCCTGCAGGGGCTGTGATGAATAAGAAGTCAAACTGAGGACACACCTCCATTTTCAGTGATGCCTCAATCGTTGACTTGGGCATGTGCTTTCTGCGACACACCTCTAAGATGTTGGCCAGATTACTGTTGAGCTCAGGGTTGGGTCCTCCTTCTGAGATAGAAAAGATGAATAAAGACATCGCATTACAGCATGGGAGAAAAAAGGGATTTCTGACCCCCACCCGTCAACCAAAAGAGTAGCAAGTCACCACTTAGCTCTCAGTGAGTTTATAGCACTTTATCCAGTGCTTGAATAGGATATAGAGAACTATTTTGGAAGTTTCAAATGCACTCTTCAAGGACAGATCTTTCTGCTAGGTTTCAGTGAACACCACTTTACATTAGATGAATAGGTAAGGGATATAAATTGTACCAGTATTTCCTGTACTTATTAATACAGCTTTCTCTGACTACTGTTTTGTGTGTAACTACTGAAATGCTCATATGACATTGTAATAATGCTGCCTTTGAGGGCAGGGGCTATACCTTCCTTATTTTTGTTATCACCACTACCTGGCGTGTAACAAACATTTGACAGTGTTGCTTTAACTCAGTACCAAGAATCTAGAAGAAAAGGAAGCCAAGAAAAATATCAGGCATGGGTTTTAGGGGTAAATCAATATTCACTGAGTGCCTATTTTGTGCCAGAAACTCCCTCAAGGTGGACACTATCCGTGTTTTACAGAAGGAAACTGAAACTCAACAAGGTTAAGCCATTCACTCAAGATCACAAAGTAAGTGACAGAAACCAAGTATTCCTGACTCCAAAGTCCATATATTTTCAGGACCTTTTCTCCACTCGTACAGGTATCTGACACTAAATTGAAAATAACAAAACAAAACAAAAACCTTTTTATGGTGACTATACAACTGAGAAGACATGGTTGCAAACCTACCGTCCAAGAAAATTTGTCTCAGGAAACTTCAATGAAGCAAACGGAGGCCTGGGCAAGTAATAGCTTTATTCGATGCCTCTGCCACAATCTATATACTATCAGAGGGGCCTGCGGAGGGCTTGAATTGTCTCTTCAGGAGAGATACACATGTGACCTTACACTTAGGGTCTGTTTCTATGAAATATCCAGCTACAGACTAGGATGAAGTAGTCACTTTTACCATCTTATTTTCCTAAGAACAGGTCCCCAACAAGCTGGCAGATGCTCAGTGTCTGGAAAGGTGAGTGAGGACATACAATGTAAGTAGGTGTTTGGAGGGCTTTTGAGGTGGGCAAGGCTAGAAATTGGAAAGGAAAAGAAAACGAGGGCCGAGGTTAGGGGTAGGCCCTGACCTAGCTCCGGAAGGCAAAAGAGGTTTTGGACACAGAGAAAAGAGAGGAGGGTGACCATCAGGTTCTCACCTTTAGCCGCTAGTCGTATGCTCAAACAAAGCTTGGAGAAGATGCGACTCCTTTCCATGTCCTTGGGACCCTTAATGTGCCGGACTTTAGACCACTTGTTGTGTCCGGCAGGGACCGCCGCAGTGAGGTGCAGTGTCCTACCCCAAAAGGTGCTACAGCCAAAAGGGTCAGGCTGAGAGGCCGGGAAGACGCGCTGGGAAGCCGCCCGGACCCCGGGGCATCGCGACTTAAAGTATGGGGCAGCGGCCCTGCTCAGGTAGAAGGCGGCCCAGGTAGCCATCTGATCAGACCCGGGGGCAAGGGCAGCGAAAGAGCATCAGCCACGGTCAGCCCGTCCCGTCCGCCGCCTAAACATATATATCTGGAACCGCCAGCCGCCTTCACCCGTCACCAGATTACCAAAGGCTCAGGCCCGCCCAAGGCAGTCCGAACCCAAAGGACCTCGGACCGTTTCCAAGAGGCCGGAAGCGGGTACGCTCGATAATGAGGCACACTTCCTTTCCCCGGTCCCTTCAAAAAAGGCGTCCCCACCGCCCGCAAAATCTGTTCCGCCGCCGCACCGTACTCGCTCATCTCTCGCACCTGCGCAGAGCCGGGGTCAATGTGGGGCGACCCCACTGCTCAGTCCTTCGTGGTTACCTGGGGAGCGCCGAAGTTTATTTCCCACGATAATCCAGTAGCTATATATCTCTGTTAGGAAACAGATGGTGCTTCCGAATCACTTCCCAGCTCTGAGCAGGGCCAGAATAATAAACTTTTTGTTGCAAAAAAATATGTAGTTCAACCGCCTCATTTCACAGGAAAAGAAACCTCCGCCCAGAGATATGATTCGCCTCATCATTTAGTCTCTCTGAACATTTCGTTCCCTGTCTGTAAATAAAGTACTACTACTTGCTTTGCCGATTTAGGAAGGTTGAAAAACATAAAATATGGAGCTTTAAAAATAATAAGGTCTTACATAGATAGCAATAACCATAGTGATGAAGCCCCTAACTGCAAGAGATGGCTTGAGGTTCAGATGAGACACAGGACATTCAGGAGACAAAGGATGATCAGAAGAGCCTCCTAGAGCCAAATTCACTTTTCCATTTTCCCTCTGTTCTCCCAAAAGGGAAAACTGAGGCCATTAGGAAGAGAAGATAAAGAAGAAACAAAGTGGCAACTACTGAAAACTTTCCAGTGCTCCCCATGATGGTGAGATTTAAGCCCAAAGGACTTGGTGTGTTAGGTAGAAAACAAGACAAGGTGAAATTTAAGCTTGAAGCCTCGGCGTTAGAGTGGATGGGTCCCAACCTGGATTGTCCCACTTGCTAGTGTAACCTTGCAAGGATTACATGGGATAATGGACACAGGTAAAGATTTTATGTTAGTTTATTATATTAGATAAGAGCCTTTATAATCTCGATCTACTCATCTTTCCAGTCCCATGTCCTAATACTACACTCCCCTTGGAGGGATTAACTGTTCTGAATATGAATTCTGTATCATCTCTTTACTTCTCTCTGCTTGGAGTGTCCTTCACTAACTCACTGGTAAGATTTTTATCATGCTTCGAGACCCAGTTCAGCTGTCACCATTTTGGTGAAGTCTCAGTCCTGCTTTGAATTTCTAGCTATAACTGATAGTTCACTTATGAATTGCTTTTTTTATTACCCAAGCTACTTAGTGACGGGCTCAGCACTCTCCTCCTTGTACTTGGCCAGATTAGAAACACCAGACTGCTCCTAGTATCTCTCCCAATTCCTGTATTAAGTACAAACCTTTGCCTTTGCTGGCTTGTGTCCCAATTAACTTCACCTGGCTAATTTTTGTTTTTCCTTCAAGATTCGGCTCAGGCATCATTTCCCACCTGAGGAAAACATCTCCAAATTCTCCACTGGGCTCAGATGCCCTACTCTGTGCTCACACAACCCTTCATGCATGCCTGTACCTTAGCACTTACTTTTAGCATCAAAATGTTTATGTCTGTCTCTGCCATGTTATTAAATACTTTGACACTGTATTCCTGGTCCAGCAGTTTTTAAAAAAAGTTTATTGACATATAATTCACATTTCATAAAGGGCACAAATTTAAAGTGTACAATTTTGTATTTAGTATATTCAGAGATTTGTGCAGCCAACACCACAATCAATTTTACATTTTAATAACCCCAAAAAGAAACCCTGCACCCATTAGTAGCCACTCTCCATTTCCCCCGAGATACTCCCATCCTAGGCAACCACAATTTACTTCTGCCTCCATGGATTTGCCTATTGTGGACATTTCATATGAATGGATCATACAATATGCAGTCCGTTGTAACTGACTTCTTTCACTTAGCATGTTTCCAGAGTTCATCCATTTTGTAGCATATATCAGTATTACACTCCTTTTATTGCCAAACTATATGCCACTGTATGCACACACCACATTTTATAGATCCCTTCATCAGCACATGGACATTTGAGTTCTTCCCACATTTTTACTAGTACTAATAATGCTGTTATGAATAGTCATGTACAAGGTTTTGTTTGTTTAGATATATATTTTATCTTAGGTATATTTGTAGGAGTGGAATTGGTGGTTCATAGAGTAACTGTTTAACCTTTTGAGGAACTGCCAGACTGTTTTCCAACAGTTGCGTTATTTTACATTACCACAAGCAAAGTATCAAGTTTTCAATATCTCCACATCCTTTCCAACATTTGTTTTCATCTCTATTTGATTATCACTGTTGCCTGCCTAGTGGGTATGAAGTGGTTTTTCATTGTGCTTTTGATTTGTATCTCCCTAATGACTAATGATGTTGAGCATTGCTTTTTGTAATTTAAAAATATAGTTTAATAAGTTGCAAAAAGAAAATTTAGGTACCTGATCAACGTAGATGCAAAAATACTCAACAAAATATTAGCAAACCGAATTCAAAAATACATCAAGAGGATCATACACCATGATCAAGTGGGATTCATCCAGGGATGCAAGGATGGTACAACATTCGAAAATCCATCAACATCATCCACCACATCAACAAAAAGAAGAACAAAAACCACATGATCATCTCCATAGATGCTGAAAAAGCATTTGACAAAATTCAGCATCCATTCTGATTAAAACTCTCAACAAAATGGGTATAGACGGCAAGTACCTCAACATCATAAAGGCTATATATGACAAACCCACAGCTAACATCATACTTAACGGTGAGACGCTGAAAGCTTTTCATCTAAGATAGGGAACAAGACAGGGATGCCCACTCTCTCCACTGTTATTCAACATAGTACTGGAGGTACTAGCCACAGCAATCAGACAAAACAAAGACATACAAGGCATCCAGATTGGTAAAGAAGAAGTCAAATTGTCACTATTTGCAGATGACATGATACTGTACATAAAAAACCCTAAAGACTCCACTCCAAAACTAGAACTAATATCTGAATTCAGCAAAGTTGCAGGATACAAAATTAACACACAGAAATCTGTTGCTTTCCTATACACTAATGATGAACTAACAGGAAGAGAAATCAGGAAAACAATTCCATTCACAATTGCATCAAAAAGAATAAAATACCTAGGATAAACCTAACGAAGGAAGTGAAAGACCTGTACTCTGAAAACTACAAGACACTCCTAAGAGAAATTAAGAGGACACTAACAAATGGAAATGCATCCCATGCTCTTGGCTAGG